>JAECUM010029808.1:0-17936 GCA_016617855.1 Megalonaias nervosa
CCTCAGATCGTCTGCATACACATTTACCGCAGTAATTGTACCTGTGTTTAGAGAAAATACCTATGGAAAAAATACTTCCTTCATTGATAGAAGTCTCAGCCGTGACACAGTGAATTTCTGTGTGAATGAATAGCACATATATATAACTGCGTATCTCCTAGCACATTTATGCGTGTCATTTCATTTCCTGTACTGTGATTTTCCGGACTGCAGTAGACAAAAATATGTAAGATTGTTGTGAATTTCGCGATTTTATTCAGAATGCGTTAATAACCTTTGACTGAGTCAAGGGGAATTTCCTGCTAGGTAACTATATGATCATTTTTGAAACATATATTTGTAACTGGAGATCATAGTGTATTGGTTAACGCGGCTGGCTCTCGTACTCGAGGCCCGTGGTTCGATTTTCCGTACCGGACATATGTCAGGGGTGACGATTCGATGCCATTTCTTAATAATGGGGGGGGGGGTCCGTGACCCATTCGCTCGAAATTTAACAGAAAAAAAAAACACTCTCCCACCATGTCACCACGTGGTGGGTGCACTTTTGCACTCCCCGGGGTTGATTGGGGTGTGTGTGCAAAATCTGTTGAATGTAGAGAAGGCCCAGTTTGTGTATGTATCGTCAATTGTGTTTGTGCTGTCCCTTATGATAAGTTAGAATTAAGTTTATGTGTATGTACTGTCCCTTAGGATAAGTTAGAATTAAGATTACATGTAACTGTGCCGTCTTTATATATAATTGCTGTAAATACGCTTCTATAAGATTACATGTAACTGTGCCGTCTTTATATATAATTGCTGTAAATACGCTTCTATAATTAAGTTTATGTGTACGTGCTGTCCATAGAGCTAAGTTAATTAAGTTTATATGTACGTGTTGTCCATAGAAAATACGGATCACCCTGTGAACCCTAAGGGCTTGTATGTTTTGTAAATATTTTTTTTCTTCAGACTTCAGAAATAACATTTATTCAGAAATAATTATTTATTGATAAAATAATTATTTAATTACAGCAACAGAGAGGGTGAGACCACGTGTACATGACCCAGACGTAAACGAGTCGCAACGCGTTGGAAAAATACACGTCAACGAACGAGTAACAGACCCACAAGATTTCCTCGACGCGGTCTCCGCACAACGAAATGTATTCGGTGCGTTATTGACCTTTGTTTTCAGTCTTTATTTTTCATAAATAAGGTCTCAAAAAAGTTGTAGGGTCCACCCTCTCTGCTGCTACAAATGGCGCATTTGTTGTAGCAGTTACCTCCCTTGGACCAACAACCGGTCTTAGCGAACGACTGACGGATCAGCATTGCTTAATTAAAATCTAGTTATCTTTAGCAAAATTATTTACAACGTTAATAAACGATACAGTAACTCATTTATATATATATATATATATATATATATATATATATCACTGTATATATATATATATATATATATATATATATATATATATATATATATATATATATATATATATATATATATATATATATTATTTCAGACGTTTGGATCATCAATTACATATTTGCATTTGAACTTTTGAAGCGGAAGTTGTCAACGATTGTTTGGTTAAAACCTAGCTATCATTTCTGCATTGTATATCCACTGCTAAAGATACCATACAGTAACTTATTTGTGTGAATATATAATAAAATTGTTTGAAATATTTGGATGATACATTTTATATCTGCATTTTAACTTTTTAAGTGGAGGTTGTCCACCATTTACGTTTCCTCAGTTTGTGTTGCCATTATCTAGTTATGACCTTGTTTGAGTTCTTAATAATAGAATAATTTTTAACAGAAATACTGAATTTTTATCGACAATTGATGAATTATTTTCCAAGAGTTTTGTGTGTGGGGTAATAAAAACATACAATAAATGTGTACAAACCAATACGAATGCCTCTAGAACTGCAAGAAGCTCAGCCAATCAGGTGCCAGAATAGGTTATCAATGTGCGCATATGTCGTTCTTAACCGAAATCATCAGAGGGCTTGGTCATATAAGCTTTAGCTTAAGTTTGATCAAAATCTGGTCAGAAGTAAAGCAAACGTCATAAGTTCCGGTGTTTTCTCCAAACCGTTCACTTCTATCTTGGCATAATGGGGATGCGGTCTGCATACGAGATTTACTTGCCTCCGAAATTAAAGAGCTTGACAACATTCCAATCTATGCACCTCCGAAACTAAAGATTTACAACAAAAATCATGAGCAATATAATGTTTTACAAAAACAAAATATTTACGAAAAATTTTTCTTAGTTTAAATTATTATTAGAAAGTGATGAAAATAAACTAAGTAGTGGGGCCAAATGCTTAGAACTATTTTGTTACTCTTAACATACAGACGTGTCATCAGAGCTGCTTGGCGTTGGGATAATATCTAAACTTGATAGTAAATTGCCAGATTATTTAGTGACTATGGCGCAGAGTGTAAATCAGGGTCAATGATCTTTGCAGTTCTTTGCACATCTTACAATGATATATGTGACGAATGAGGACTAAGTATTACGAAATAATGATTATCTTTGAAAACTAAAATCTATATCTACATGCCTCCATCTTTTGTTTTCTTGAAGATTTCAGCTAGGTTGTCAGCAAGAGTCTAAACTTTATAATATACGGGGTTAATGAATTTTTAAACAACTTTAAAAACCAGTTGTTCCTTGTTTTGAACTTTTAAAATGCGTCGATATTATTATTGTTGTTGTTGTTGTTGTTGTTGATGTGGGGCTTAACGCCATTTTTCAGCACACGATAGGCTATACATAGCGGCCAGTATTAATGGTGGAGGAAGAAACCGGGAAATCCCCGGAAAGAACCACCGACCCACGAGAAGCTACTGGCAAGCTTTCTCACATATCCACATTCGCCGAATCCTAGATTCGAACCCACGCAGACAGAGGTGAGATGGCAGTGATTCGTAACGGAGAGCGCTTTAGACCACTCGGCCACTCGGGGCCCCGATATTATTGCAGACTAGATTTTGTAGATTATGCTAGTATGAATACCATGGTCAGTCAACCATGTTGAGGTAAACCAAACAATGCGCCACAGTTGCTAAATAAGTGACTGCTATCTGGCGATTTACTATACACTTTTGGATATTATTCCAACACCGACCAGCTCTGAGGACACGTCTGTATCTTAAAAGAAAGAAAATAGTGTGAATGGTTTTGAGAAAACACGAGAACTTGCGAAGTTTGCCATGATTTGTCGCCGCACAATGCATCGCCAAGTAATGATCTAAACTGTTACCACCACTCATTATGATTTCATGCGAACATCATATACCCTCATTTGCACATCGCATAAAGTTTCATCATTTCATAGTCTACGCTGTTCTCCTTATGATTTCACCGAAATACGAAGACCCTGATTTGATGACAGATCAACGTAATGATGTTCGTAGTTAGGTGTACGTTATTTCGAAATTAATTCAGTGCTACCTTCTGAAACTGCGTCTGGTTTTCAGGACTTAGGAACGCATCCGAAATGGTTTTACGAAGCATGTAGGACCGATCGTCTCGGTTGCAGTAGCCAATGCTAAGGAGGATCCACAGGTAAAAGAGATTTATTGCAACGTCTATCAAGGCTCTTTTAACTTTGAGGTCAAACTCTCGACGCTTTTTAGCCTCAAGTATCTCCGTGCGTGGTATAGGCGGTGCCGGTTTTCTCTTGAGTGCTTGAAATAATAATAATAATAATAATAATAATAATAATAATAATAATAATAATTTTATTAATAATAATACAGGAACAACGTTTACCACTTACCAGTTCATCATTTAAATAGATATCACATAATTGTAACTGCTCATCATTTCTCTTAATGCAAAGACAATTTCTTGTTTCCAATAACTTGAAGGGCTTAAAAGAAGGAAAATGTCAGTTGATACATGGCTTTTTTAACAGACTAACTCTGAATAATCCAGTTCGGGGGGTTTTCTCTTGGGCAAGTTGCGTGACACCGGTACAAAAAAGGTCACTTCACCATAATTAAATTGCACCATATGCGACCAGTCTGGTTCACTGTCTAGTGGAGAAATATAGAAGTTAATCAAAGCTGGTTTTGAATCGCATGCCTATTTTAATAAAAGAGGTGTTTTAATTACACCCCTTTATTTAAATGTGATTACGCAAAATTACGCAGAGTTACGTATTGATCATCCTATGCATAAAGCTTAGGTGAAGATGATATTGAAATGGTTAATGAGAAGTTTGAAACAGGATTCAATCATTCTTCACTGGCCTCAACTCATACAAAAGTTGACTTTTGTAATTCCTTTTTTAACTACAAGGGTTGTGTTATTCCACATGAATTTATAAGTCACCAAACACAGGTTTTGATGCGGAAATATAATGGAAATATCGCCAAAAGAACCCTTCAGTCGATGGTATCTCGGCAGCTGCGAGAAAAAGGTGCAAGTGTATAAAATGTATACCGATGTATGCAGACAAGATTGTCTGCATAATTTTGCAGGTTTAATTAATAGGCGATATCATCCCCTAAAACGGTAGTTAATGTTACTACAGGTGTAAAGCTGATTTATCGGCCTACATCTGGCCAAAACCTGAAGCGTCAGAGAAATATATAACCACTATCATCTTTCATCTGGTCAGGACCTGAAGCGTCAGAGTAATACTGGACCACCATCTGGTCAAGACCTGTAGCGTTAGGGTAATATTGGACCACTATCGGCCTACATCTGCCCAGGATCTGAAGCGTCAAGCTAATATTGAACCACCATCTGACCAGGACCTGAAGCGTCAGGGTAATATGGCCTTCGCCATGAATGCGAAGTTTCATTCCCTGGCCTAAGAGTATACCATACCAGTTCAAATGTCCAGTTAGTTAGTACCTATGGCTTTGATTAAAATGACCGAAGTTTTTTTAGTAACTACCGAGTTTTTTTAAATTAATATTGGTTTTATTGGAATAACCGATTTTCATTTAAAAAAAAAGAGCAGGAGATGAAAATGTTTAACTTAATATATCATAATATGGAGCTGTTCATATGTGACATGGATAGAATACAAAATCGTTTATACTGTAATATCTATTTTCAGCCAAAAAAAAAAAGAAGTTTTCCTAGTCAAATTTATTAAAGCACAGTATATATGGAATGATACCTGATGTTCCTCTGAAAGAGCCTCTGTACTGCCTCATAATGGTCTCCCTGTCCAATGTTAAGTCTCCATCGTTAGCAATACTGAACAATATTGATATGGTAGCCGACATAAACAGTACCTTGCAATAAACAAGTATATATATATATATATATATATATATATATATATATATATATATATATATATATATATATATATATATATATATATATATATATAGGTAAATGTCCTATAAGGAATCACTGCGCTATATATACAAGTACAAATGTATACATGTATGTCTATGTAGGTAAATGTCCTATAAGGCATCATTACGCTAAATATACAAGTACATATCTATACATACATGTCTATATATGCAAATCTCCTGTAAGAAATCACTACACGAAATATACAAGTACATATTTATACATGTGTATCTCTGTAGATAAATGCCCTATAAGCAATCACATATCACACAACATAGTATATATTATATTATATATTATATATTCCATTTAGTTTTCAGTATTTTAATGAAATTCAGTTATTAGTTATAAGTTCAAACACTCCAAGATTTTCATAATTACGTAAGGCACGAAGTGTATTCGCAGTATATACAAATAAAATCAGCTTATGTTATGTTGCACATTTTCTGGCAGTAGTTTCATTTGAATTAAATGATTCGAATAATTTGTATGGTACCGATAGAAACAAACCTATTTGTACCCTCAATCCACTAAATTGGTTGATCTACCTTGGCAGACAGATGAAAGTTCATAAACTATGTCACTTTCATAAAATTATATAGTGTCTGTCCGTATCTCGCTGACCTTTTACCACCACTGGATGGTGAGACAAACAAGTATAACTTTAGAAATAGAAATAATTTTAATCGATTTAATGCCAGACTCAAAACAAATAGAAACTCATTCCTACACTCCTCCATTCATGTTTGGAACTCCCTCTCAGATTCAATAAAGGGTGAAAGTAACTATTCTATCTGCAGAAATGAAATAGAGGCTAAGGCAATAAGAGTGGCCGCCCATTATTTTACTTGGTAACAGGAAATTATATATTCTTCATACCGGAATTAGAATTAACTGTCGTGATTTACATAATGATTTATATTTTAATCGTTTGAGAGATAATCCATTCTGTGCTTATGGTGGACATATAGAAACTGCATGTCATTGTGTATTTCTTTACAAATACTACATCTAACAACTTAGAGAAATGGTTCTCAGTCTCTAAAACCAGCGACTACAAATAAATTGTTGTACGGATCATCTGATTTTACAGAGAACATTAATATTGGCTTATTTGTCTTGTTCTAAACATGTATTAAAGACGCGAAACGCGTTACATAATTAATGAATAGTGCTATATGGATAAAAAAGACATGATGTTCTTAATTTCTAGCTGTTCATTGTCTTGTATAATAATTTTGGTGAATATAATATTTAATTTTGATGTTTGTAATCTCCTCTAGCATAGGTCACGATGATCAATTATTTTCTTTATGATTTCATTCATGTAATCTCTCTCTCTCTCTCTCTCTCTCTCTCTCTCTCTCTCTCTCTCTCTCTCTCTCTGAATCGTCTATGGTTTCAAATATACATATAACTTTATGAAATCACATTAATTTAGTGCCTCTACCCATATAAAAATGTCTTGTCGATTGCAGGGGAAGGACTTATGCTAGCTTGTGAGAATCTGCAGCCCAACTGAATTTGTCGCCATTTATGGTTATAAAATATCCTTAAACGAAGCGAATTGCAGTCTTCTGTAAAGACTTTAATGGTCCGTTCTATTGAGCACAAACAATATTCAGGGTAAAATTCATATTGATCCTTTTAGGGATGACGAAAGTGGCAGCCATTTCTGGATCTGTGCAGAAGTATTTGAGAAAATGAAAATAGAGGTGTGCAATCATTGGAAAATTGCTCGGTATTATTCGCTCAAAAATAGTCATCTGTCTCCCATAAATGATTTTTTTTTTCTGGTGCTGTC
Source organism: Megalonaias nervosa (assembly GCA_016617855.1). NCBI lineage: Eukaryota > Metazoa > Mollusca > Bivalvia > Unionida > Unionidae > Megalonaias > Megalonaias nervosa. The sequence goes on from JAECUM010029808.1 coordinate 7,140, forward strand.
TTGTTAAAACATTGCAATGACTGCAGACATACCAGTCTTTACTACATGGAATGCACTTATAGCGTGTGATGAAAATAATGATGCTACAAGCTTTCCGGTCATCCCAGTATTCTCTGATTTCGCTTCATTCGGCGCAATTTAAAACTAGAATCTACCTCTGTGAGTATCAACGAGCTTGGGACTTTATCAACTACTGCAAATTAATCACATTAAAGATTATCTTTGGAGGACAAATATTAGGCATGTTCGTCTTTTTTAAAATTTCAATATTCATTTAATGAAAGATGATGCACTTTATAAGTTTTTTTTAGAAAAGCTGCAGGACACACATTGAGCTGCATCGAATTATCATATCCTCCAATATGACCTTTCTGTAAAGGAAAAAAGAACAGTCGTTTATGACGTCACGTCAGACTTGAGAATATTACCAATTTATCACTATAAAAAATTTTAAATTTAAATTCTTTATCAATGAACTTGAATTGAACGAGTAAAATATTGCCTACGGCTATTCTGGTGACGTACCTTAAATGGATCGATGAGTAATGCTGACTCCAAGAAAGAAAACATGAAAGTAAGAAGCCATTCCTCCGACTTCTGTTTACCCCATTGCATACTGTACAACATGATGATGAATGCTGAGAGCAAGACGGACAATAGAGTGAGAAACCAAGCAATATACAAAACCCAAGATGGCAGGTGACAACCGGTAAAAGTTGGATGGCCCTTAATGATAACATGTTTTTCCAGTTCGATGCTTTCTTTCCGTCTTAAATCGAGCCATTTGTCCATGATAAGGAGCTGATAATATCCTGAGAAAGAAGATTTAGGCTTTGGAGTGGATGCTTTTTTCTTGTTCCTGCGTCTGGACTTTTTGAACAGGATGATTAACACAGCCATGACGGAGGTCGTGATGAGGGAAGATACCATGGACACATAGAGCTGTGAAAATTGAAAGCGAGGAAAAACAGTTGTTGATAAAATTAATTGAAAATGATACAGTATTTCAGTGAGTCAAAAAAACAAAAAACAGAAATTGCTAGAGTGATTAAAGATAGATATGACATTTTTATATCTATCTTTGTTTGTGTGAAATGATAATATACTGAAAATTTGCACCATTGAATTTAAACCTGAAAAGACTGCTGCAGTGTTTTCATAAAACAGAGTTGACATGCTGATTGAATACAACGGTAACCTCGTTGCCTCAGTGCAAACACAGGTGAACAGATTCTCACATTGCCTTATGTTATTGAAGTACGAACATCACAATATTTCAAGAAGTGAAGAGATTCTGAACTCTACATCGAATCTTTGCGCTCTTGCCTTATCTGCGAACTTATTGGGGAAACAAATCTGTTGCACAATGGTTTCTGAACTGTGTTTCCAATCGCCTCTTAGTTATGTCCGGTTTTGAATGAGGGTAGGCGCATTCTGGACGAAGGACCAAATGTCAACAAGGTATACAACATCTAAATCTTCGGATTCATACCTTGTGTGATTTGTTACAGGTATGTAATCATCGTGTTCTTATACATTTTAACACTTTACTTTTTGTCGATTTCAAATTCTTGTTCTCATACGCTATGTCAGCACAATGATATATCCGAACAAACTGCACAGATCCGGCAGATCTGGATCTGTGCACATTGCAGTTGGACTCGTCTTATAAGCGAGTAGATACGGCAAATGATTATTTTTTTTTTTCGCTGCCAACTTCGTTCTCTACGATAAATATTTTTAGAAATGATTTTTTTTTATCCTTTAAATGTTATACACCTTGGTTTTTCGGCAATTAATAGTATGATCTTCGAAATTATGTATTTACTTGAATTCATGCACAACGAGTTGCGTATTATTCGGAAATATTGGTTTCTGCTGGACCTCAGGTACATTTTGGCTTGTTTTGGTTAATTAGTTATCTGATAATGATAAATAAGAAGTTCATAACCCGTAATTAACTTTTAGCATAATGTTGGAAGCATGTTTGCGTTTTCATACGGAATTTTAAATGTTGCTTCATTTAAAGAACCTATACTGCCTCTGCAGTTTCGAGGAGTTCATCTCTTCATGTATTCGTTACAGTTCCGATGTTAACTATTTTGGTTTTCCACGTGTACTCCGCACATGTCGAACTGATGTTAAGAAACCTTTCAAATTTTCCAGTATACAAGGAACAAATATCACTGGATAAGTAAGATATTTTCAAACCTGTAATTAGAGTGCATAAATACCTGTTGAAGAGTAAATCTGAATGGGCCCAGTGTAATCCCGGCTGTACTCTCATAGTTTGATTGTGGATTGAAGTACATAGCATTGGATATCATACTGAGCATTAGAAATGTCAGAGCGCAGGATGCACGCTGTACGCGGCTGAAGCTGCTGACTTGTGGTCGGTAGAAAATGGAAATCCACGTATGGTCTTGGGCCAAACCGTCCTTACAGTTTTGACGGAAACTGTATTTGAATTTGCTCATAATTTCTGTAGAGCATAAAGGTATTGTGCAGTCGAGCTCTCCATACTCCACAGCGAGCCAGCGTTCGGCCACAAATTCAAAACTGAATGAAATAAAAATAATTTTGTTACTATTAAATAGTTTGGGTTACAATCATCAGCAGATGAATAAGTGAACCTTTCTCATATACTTGTGTTATCTTTATTTGTATCAACAGGCTGAGAAAAAAAACAACAACAACGGAGTAACTTCTTTTTAGTAGAAACACATTAGGGAACGGTCAATATTTACAGAGAAGGGGGAGGGGAAGCAGGTCATATTGCATATAAATTTGGTCCCTTTCCCATCAACGCTAGATGCTAAGTCCAAAGTCATAAACTTTCATGAAAAATAATATTGCAGCATAACTATGGAAAAGCGTCGATAAAACAGACATGTACGAATTTAGTTAGAAAATTGTGGATACAAAATGAATGTTGACAGACTTGAGATAAATTGTAATATATAAAAGTTATGCAGTTTATCAATAATGATTAGGTTCAGCCTGACATACAAATCGATCTGTATAATTGTAGGACAGCGATTTAAACAAAATTTAGCTGGTACTTATAATGATTCAAACTGTGTATTTTGTCAAATAAATAAACTCTTTTGAACAGAAAATTAATCGATTTTTAGTTTTGTTTACACCTTTCTTGCGTGGGTTGATACAGTGAACATTGTTGATGTTGGGAGATATTGAAGAAACATTACAGAGTGGTCGTATCTTACAGACTTCAGAGCGTGACGTCTTTGAAGGTTGATTCTGGCTTTACTTGTAAGGTATTTGGGTTCTTTATTTTGTCCATTTCTGCGTTCAAACATTTTTTTTTTTTTGACAATCATTCTGAACGAAATTAAACGAATTTGTATGTACTATTAGTTTTTTTTTTATAAGATATGCAAGATTAATTCATTAATTATGGTTAAGAAAACTAGTAATGCTCAATAACTTACGTTTCTTTTCGCTGAATATCATGAACGCTGATTTTGCTAAGGTACCATGAGTCGTGTCTACCTCCACCCGAGTTATCATGCCAGATTCTCAAATAGTCGAGTTGCCCCAAATGGTTAGGTGTTGACAGGAGGAAATTCATTACACTTCCAGTCGAAAATTCCTGCATGATAATTATCAAAAATGGGAATGAACTCGCAGTCATTATGAATGGCAAAATACTTTAAAATAAATGACTGAGGAGCAAACCAGGAAAGAAAAATAAAATAAAATGAGACAGTTTTATTCATAATACTACAAGTTTATACTTCATAACACACTGTGCTCCTAATTCATACTTTATAATATATTGTACTTCTAATTCATACTTCATACTACACTGTACTACTAATTCATACTACACTGTACTAATTCATACTACACTGTACTGCTAATTCATACTTCATAACACACTGTACTTCTGTACTTCTAATTTATACTTCATAACACAGTGTACTGCTAATTTATGCTTAATAACACACTGAACTTCTAATTCAAACTTCATACTAAACTGTATTACTAATTCATACTATACTGTACTACTGATTCATAATACACTGTATTACTTCATACTAAACTTTACTACTAATTCATACTACGCTTTATTACTAATTCATAATTCACAGTACTACTAATTCATAATTCATAACACACTGTAATACTACTTCATAATACACGATACTACTAATTTATAATACATTGTTCTACTAATTCATAATACACTTTGCTATTAATTCATACTTCATAAGACACTGTACTACCAATTCATAATGCAATGTACTACTAATTCATAATTCGTAATATACGGTACTACTAATTCATTCTAATTCAAAAGTTCATATTAAAACAATAATCGGTATATAGAATACGATTAACCAAGTTAGTCTTTGCAGATTGTAACAATTTATTTCTTATGGAAGGAAACAAAAATATAATGTTTACTTTTGAAAATGAAAGAAGATCGATAAGCATTTTATCTGTTTATTAAATCAGTAATAATTTTCTAAATTGTTCGTAAAATTCAAATTGACTTTAAGTTTTGATAAGTTTTCATCGGCAATAGAACGTATACTATTTGGGACCTAGGAAAGAGATTTTTAAAGAATAAGGAATTCTGTTACTTGTATAAAATTCCAATGCAATTCGATTTTAAAAAGTTACTTTATAAGTAGAATCAGATGACATTTGTCGACACATCGCTCTACAAATATTCTTTCTAAAACAGGTTTGCATAACAGTACATGTAGGCGATTATATTGTCAAGATTTAATTTGTAAGAAAATGCTTATTATATAAAAAGAAAACTTAAATAAACGTTTTATGGTCAACACAATTTCTGACATTTCGCAGAGTTTGTATTCTTGATTTTAATTTCATAATAAGATTTTTTTAAGCGTTATTTTCAGATTTTTCGACTCATACGATCGAGATTCTAACTTTTGCGGGCGTATTATTCACAGTTGTAAGAACATACATTTCTGACTCCGTCGTACAGTTCTCTGACATCTGTGTTCATTCTGTCACCGGAGAGAATAAACCCCACCCTAGAACGTGTGCCAGAGCCGGGTCGCGTACCCGTGTATACCCGCAGCAAGTAAAAATAGTTGTCATCTGGAAAATTGTCAGCCAATGGTGTCACTCCCCACTGCAATTTAGAAAAGGCTTTTAATGTCTGCCTTGCAGAAAATACAAGTTACTGTTTCAGTACTGTATATTTTCATCAGAATATTCGTCTCTTTGTAATTATTATGTTTTCATCATTATATTCATATCTGCAATTGTTATCGATATGTTTTCGATATGTTTTCATTAGAATTGTCATATCTATAGGCAATTGTTATCGACATGTTTCATTAGTCATTAGCATATTCATATCTCTGCAACTGATATCGATATGGTTTCATCATTATATTCATATCTGTGTGCAATTGTTATCAGTGTTTTTATCAGCATATTTATATCTTTGTGCAATTGTTATCGATGTTTTAATCCGCATATTCATATCTCAGCAATTGTTATCGATATGTTTTCATCATTATATTCATATCTGTGTGCAGTTATTATCGATATGTTTTATTAGCATATTCATATCTGTATGCAACTGTTATCGACATATTTTCATTATTATATTCATATCTATGTGCGATTATGATCGACATGTTTTATCAGCATATTCATATCTCTACAACTGTAATCGATATATTTTCATCAGCATGTTCATATATGTGTGCAATTATCATCGATAGTTTTTATCAGCATATTCATATTTGTGTGCAAATGTTATCGATAAATTTTTATCAACATATTCATATCTATGTGCAATTGTTATCGATATATTTTATCAGCATATTCATATATCTGCAATTGTTATCGAAACGTTTTCATCAGCATAGTCATATCTGTGTGCGCTTGTTATCTATATGTTTTTATCGTTATGTTCATGTGTGTGCAATTGTTATAGATAGGTTCTTTTTATCAGCATAGTCATAACTCTGCAATTGTTATCGATATGTTTTCCTATGCATGTTGATATCTTTTGCAGTTATTATTGATATGTTTTTAATAGCATGTTCATAGCTGCGTGCAATTGTTGTTGATATGTTTTTATCAGCAAATTATCGATACGTCATCAGTATATTCATATCTCTATACAGCTGCTATCGATATTTTAATATTCGCAGAGGATTTACGTGAAGAAAGGTTTTGACAGTCTAAACAAGAAATGTTGATTGCATTTAAGATATTTCTTTTCAGCATTCTTTTACTGACAGAATCTGTGAATCAGACTCTTTCAGAATAGTAAATTATGTACCATTGATTCTACATTCACAAGCTAAATGATAATAGCCTGGCTATATGCTTTGTAAAAAGAGCAAAGGTTGAAGTTATGACGCAAAAATCTTTTCATGTTGACAAAGTAGTGTAAGATTCTAACGTTTTGAATTATATTCCATGATTTTTATTGTAGTTTTGGATATTTTTTTGTAATTTCTACACCAACAAATGTAATCCTTCAATGGAAGAAAGGAAGACATGAGAAAATAGTGCAAATTGTAGTACATGATGCATTTGCGCTTAACGCCGATCCTTGACTTAGCATTGTTAGTCCAAATAAAGAAATCAAAGATCAGGGTTCTTAGCTACGACTGTTTATCATGCAAACCTCATAAAATAAATCCATCGTTGTAAAAATTCAATATTTGTTTGCATGAAACGTTTCTTCAAGAAGTATAATTCTAGAGAATAACAGATTTCAACAGTACCCTAAGTATATCTTTTCTATCCTGCCTTCTGGACCATATGACCAGTACAATGTATCCAATGAAGATAATTATCAGTGTGGCCATCACAGCAGCCTGGCTTAGGGCATCAAACTTGAGGAACACGGCCGAAAAATCAATGGCATTGGGAGCAACGTAAAATGAGTTCCCAAAAGTCATGTCAGTGCCTGTGGCCTTGCATTTGCAATATATGGCATTCTCATTAGGTTTCCATGTCATCTAAAAGCAGTCAAAAAAAGCATATGTACATGATCTATGTTACGTGTGCTCGTCTTCGTTTTCCTTGTTACCACTGTCATCATCTTCATCGTGGATGCCCCCCTTACCACTATCATGATCGACATCGTCATCATCTTTCTTAACATCTACAATCACCATCATCTATGCTATTAAACGACACTTTCATTAATATCGTTTTTGCTAAAGTAGCTACTAGTATATTCCTCGTCATCCTTATCATCATCATCCACATCTTGCCGTTTCTATTCCCTGGTGTATGTATGTATGTATGTATGTATGTATGTATGTATGTATGTATGTAATCTCCTGTGCTTCGTTAACGTTTAAGTTTAAAATAAGAGAGAAAGAAAAATAACAGAAATTGTGGCACATCCAGGAATCAACGATAGATCATTCCATTTGAAATTAAGGGTCCGATTTCTATGTACTTAATTTTCTTAAAATCCCTTTAGTATGAGACAGAATATACGATGCAAATTTAAAAAAATCAAGCATACAACATCATATATTATGATAAAATATCATTAAGAAATTTAACCTTAACATTATTAATTTAAAGCGACAGATGTTCTATACTTCTCTCGTAGTGAAATTTCCAATATATGTAAACGTGCGTCGTAAAAAAAAAAAAAATGATTAAACCATTACTTTGTATAAACATGCCTTACATCACAACCATTCCTTGTCCACCGTTGTTCTTGTTCCAACCAAACCATGCACGATAAAGTTATGGTTCCAAGGCCATACGCGCATGACACGGGGTTAAATGGGTTAATGCACGTGATATTGTTGTCTGCTGTGGTGGTGTTCGCTGCTTCCCTTTTAGACCTGTTCACAGCCTTGTATTCTGCAATATATTTAAGCATCGTTCATACAAATTGTAACAGGATCTAAGTGTCGTTTATGCATATCGTTATAGGATCTAAGTGTCACTCTTGCATATCGTGATAGGATTTAAGTGTCCTTTATGGATATCGCAACAGGATTCGTTTTCGATGTTCAGATTTTTTAACTCTCAACAATAGCTGATTGAATATACATCCATTTTCAAAAAGTATTATTTTAAAAATGTTGTTCACATGAACGCAACCTTTAAACTAAATGAAATTTCCGCTGAATTTACCTCTGGATCTTTCAATGCTACAGTTTTAGTCTCATAGTACTAGTTCAGATTTCCGTATAGTCTGGATATCACTCCTTAAAATGCAAACACTTCCAACTATATCGCACACTTTATGTGTAAGTGCGAATTTGTAATTGAATGAAAAGTACGAAGTCTGATATACTCTTCTTGTATTATAACTTCTGGGTATAAACTCTCGCTGTAGCACACTTTTTGTATGCATGAATCAAGACTAGTCATCCACAGAGATAGAATATCATAAAAGCAATACATAGCAAATCAACCTTTACGCAAGATTTAATACCATAAGATGGGGTGTATATTTATAGCCTTCCCTTGGTTCTGGACAAAACTGTACCCAAAATCTATATATATATATATATATATATATATATATATATATATATATATATATATATATATATATATATATATATATATATATATATATATATATATATATATGTGTGTGTGTGTGTGTGTGTGTGTGTGTGTGCGTGCGTGCGTGCGTGCGTGCGTGCGTGCGTGCGTGCGTGCGACGTTGTGGGGAAAAGTTAATTCGTAGCTATAAAAAAAACTGGGTAATGTCAATACGTATTATGCAAGATTGCAACTATAGGCCTGATTCTGGACAAAGAAACTGCCTGTCTGTTGTGTAACAGTTATGCAACAACCTGTACGCGGTTAAATTCAAAGAGAATTCTACGTCCGAGTAGATATTCTTTTGCTTGTTTTGCAATCAGTCAGCGATGTCACGACCGGGAATTCGAGAGCGACTGGAAAGGGAGAAATTACCTCAGGGCAGTTTTCAAAGAGACGGGGCAGTATCAAATCGGAACCGAGAAATTCAAATCTAGGGCGGAGTCTCAATAAGCAATTTGTTCGGACTAAGTAAATTTTCCGATTAATGCATGTTTGAACGTTGGCAAGAGTAGATCAGAAAAATTAGGAGACACTAGACTGCGCTCCGAATGCCGAAGTTGTGCACTCGTGAAAAAAAAAGCGGGAAAGGACTTGCAGGGAAATATTAAGTTGGCTTTTGAACGAAGGCTTCTTGAGGAAGCTTTCCTGGTGGGAGTGAGAGGAGACACCCGAGAATCGGAGAGAAGGAAGACACGCTGAGAACACGTGGGAGGTATATTGTGACATAAGCAGTTTGGGTGGAGGCGTAGTATCGGATGGAAGCGTGGAAGAGAGTTCCGGAAGTGCAAGGAGAGCGCAGAGTCGAGGGTACCGGAAGTACCAAAGGAGAGAAACGAGAGGCGGACAGATGAGTAGCAGAATCAACACCCATTCATTAACATTTCATTTGTTTAATATAAAGTTTAGGAGTTTCTTTGGACGTTGAACTACTTGCTTAGCGAGAAATTTCGGTAAACAGTGCAAATTTTACGCAAATTAAATATACAATAATATTTGTTTTGCAAATTGTAGTATATCTCATATAATTCAATCGCTCTAGGTGTCTGATCATTATGGCAACACGCGTTCTCTTGGTCAGACAAGCTAAGCATAAAATGTGTCATTACGTAAGAGAAATGTGTCATTACGTAATAGTTTACGCATTGTCCAGAACAAGACATGTCCGTAGCCATTGGAATTTCGACTAAATCACTGACTGACAGCTTATGATGGATAGGCAGAGTTTGGGAATTTCGAAATTATGGAACACTGATATCTGAACTCATCGATCTCCTTTGGCTTGTCTCAGTTTTAGTCTAGACTCTCCATAAATGTGTATATTTTGAGAGACAAGAATGTTGACGTTAGCAAAGCCTAAGGTTGTAAAACAACTACTAAATGGAAAGCAAAGTTGTGAAAGTTCAAGTAACTGAATAAAAGTTTCGAACTAACCATTATCTGGCAAGGTATCTGGTCGCAGTCCTAAGTAGGTCAACCCTTCGTGGTCATCCAGCTGTCCTGATTGCACACAGGCTCCCCATCCATTGGCTTCATTGGCCACGATGTGGGCATCATAATCAACCAATGTGGGATTCCTATTCTTTTTGATGTATACTTGATATTGATAGGTGCGATTATCTGCTGGTTTTACTATCACACAGGCAGAATCCTTGCTTGACCGGATGAAAAACTTGTGGTAAGAAAACCCCGAAGCGTCCTCAGACTTCACTGCTGGAAAGTAATATTTAAGCTCTGGAATTTTCACCGCTTGCTTTGTCGTTATCACTCCCGTGAAAAGTGTTCCAAAATTGAATGTACAGGTCTCTGAGGTGAGAAACATCGATTCTCCATCTTTGTCAAACTTATAAACACTTTTGCCAGGCGACATGGAAGAAAGCTGAAGTGATAAATAAATAAATAAATAATGTAAAATGCATGTCCAGGATAACAATCTTGGTTTGATGTTATATAACTAGAAATACCTTCTACCTGCTTAGAATTATGAGATCTTTGGCTGATCATGATATTTCGTGCTAAGCTGAAAAGCACACTTGTACAAAAACTTCTGAGAAAAAAGTGAGCAAAAAAAAATTCTCGTAGTTAATTACATTGAGTCATTTAAAGTATTGTTTTTCATTTTTCTCTGGAAGGGAAAATATAATTAAGAATAAACAGTACAATTTATGTTTCTTAACTCATTTAAATTTAGAAGGAAACCACACAACAAATGATGTTCAAACGTCATTTGTAAACCTAGAAATT
>JAECUM010029809.1:0-41697 GCA_016617855.1 Megalonaias nervosa
ATGCTCTTACGTATGTCGACAGTTATATGTATTTGGGTCATATTTTGAAATCCAATCAGTCAGATAATGAAGATATGATGAGACATTATCGACATTTGTGTACTAGAACAAACATGCTTCTACGCAAATTTAAGAATTGTTCATTGAGTATCAAAATTAGATTATTCAAATCTTATTGCTGCACTATGTATTGTGCTCCACTGTGGACAAACTTTAGCGAATGTATGAAAAGAAAACTAGTAATTGGTTATAATAATAGTCTTCGCTTTCTATTAGGTCTTCCTAGATGGAACAGTGCCTCCAACATGTTTGTAAATTATAATGTATTCAGTTTTGAGGAAGTAATGAGAAAGTATGTATTCTCAATGATAACAAGACTATCTAATAGTGAGAACTGTATATTGAAATCACTTTGGAACTATGACATTCATTTAAATTCTCATATTATTAGTAGATGGAACAAATTACTCTTTAAATGTGCCATTTAATTTCATTCTTAACAATGCAGGGCACAGTCCATTGTTGTAGATGTGTCTGTATACTTGTAAATATGATATATATGTTCTTTTATGTTTACAATGTTTTACTTTATATCCGTATTTTCATTTAGATGTATGGACTATGTAGTCTGAAATAAAGAATTCTTATCTTCTTATTCTTATCTTATCTTATTGGCACAGATAAATTCAGGGTTAAACTCTCTTCATTTCAAGACAAGATTCTAATTATTTGCATTTATTGTTTTTTTATACTGTAATAGGAAAAGTTTACTTTCTATAAGATGCATATATATATATATATATATATATATATATATATATATATATTGCTATATAATTCTTTAGAATTAGAGGTTTGAAAGGAAACAAAACTAATTTATATTCATTATGTTGCTCCCACTTAGAAACATAATGCAGGTCAGTAAAATAAAGTTTGAATTTTTATTCTGTACATTGAAATGACTTTACATACAAATTTATAGGATATAATAAAATGCATGTTTTATAATCTAAAATGTTTTTTAATTCCATTCAGTAATGATCATATGTGAACCTTGAAAAAATTTATTTCATCCTGGAAATGACCTGGAAATTTATCTTTAGAAAAGTGTGGGAACCATGCACACAGTTAGCTTTACCATTCCAGCTACTGAAATAATTGCATTTTCACTTTGAAACATTTATGTTCTGTTTGCTCACTGGAGTTGTGAAGAGCACTTGTGATCAACAAAATACAGAGAGTACATTTTTTATTTATGATATGGCTAATGTTTGATTAGATACGGTAATTGCTTTTGCATCGATAGATCTTTCAGCATTTAACAGTGTCTAAGAGTAGATAATACAGAACTTTTGTGATCTATATTATCTTGCATATTTTCATGGATAAATGGTGGCTTAACTTATTCACTGATAATGTATGTTGAAATACATGGTACAAACTGTGGTCAACATTTATTTTTCTTGAACTTAAATACTTTCACGTTTCTCAGATATTTCCACATTCAGTTGGTTTGCATAAGGTTTTAGTGAGTATTATTTATTATAAATAGATATAATATGTGCTTTGGAAGCAAAGAATGACACAAACTATGATTTTGCATTTATTACAAGATAGAGTCATTACAATTGTGTAGGCACAGACTGAAGTTCTAGAAGTCATCGCACTAGTGCATTTATTGCTAGAGGAATCAACCACTAGTACATGTTTTACTAGAAAGAAGTCATTACACTAATGCTGGAATAAACAGTGGTATATTAGATAGTCATTACACTAGTGCATTTCTTACTAGAGTCATTACAATAGTACATTTCTTACTAGTTATTAAACTAGTGCTGGCATAAACAGTGGTATATTAGATAGTCATTACACTAGTGCATTTCTTACTAGAGTCGTTACAATAGTGCATTTCTTACTAGTTATTAAACTTGTGCTGGCATAAACAGTGGTATATTAGTCATTACACTAGTGCATTTCTTACTAGAGTCGTTACAATAGTGCATTTCTTACTAGTTATTAAACTTGTGCTGGCATAAACAGTGGTATATTAGTCATTACACTAGTGCATTTATTTCTAGAGTCATTACAATAGTGCATTTCTTACTAGTTATTAAACTAGTGCTGGAATAAACAGTGGTACATTAGATAGTCATTACACTAGTGCATTTATTACTAGAGTCATTACAATAGTGCATTTCTTACTAGAGTTATTACAATAGTGCATTTATTACTAGTCATTACACTAGTGCATTTCTTACTAGAGTCATTACACTAGTGCATTTATTACTAGAGTCATTACACTAGTGCATTTATTACTTGAGTCATTACAATAGTGCATTTCTTACTAGAGTTATTAATAATATATATTTCTCGGCACTGTAAATACCTTTGGTATTGAACAAGCAAGTGATGGAGGGGGATGGGTACTTTGACTTTCAAAATATTTTGTTGCAACTTTAAATTTCATGGTTTGGCTTACCAAAAATCCCCACAAAATTTGTTGCCTCAGGAATAATATATTCATGGAATTTCTTAGCAGAGTGAAAAAGTTTTGCTGGTTGTAAAGGATCGTTTTACAAAGGTCAGATTTTAAATTTATGATTGTAGTTCTTTCTAAATATTTTATTAACATTGCAAATTCTATGCTACATACATATCTTGTGTTTTTAAGGATTGGCAGTGATGAGGATGATGAGGATGAGGATGCAGACGAATCTCAGAGCAATGAAGACCCGTCAGAAACGGCTGTATCACGGGATTATAGGTTGGAGGATGCCTCGTGGGAAGAAGATGGGGAGGAGATCATTAATGGAGACGATAACTCTGCTTTTATGGCCCCTTCCCACCCAACTGGTGTGGTTTCAGCTGAAGGAGACCAAAATGATGCAGATCAGGGTGCCGAGAATTCAGAAGCAGATCCTAGTATGGCCAATGGGGCATCACATTTTAATGGAGATGTGAGTTCATCAGCATAACTGACTCCTCCATGATCTGTATAAAAGTGTATATTGAGTTGCATGTGTTTGTATATTTCAACCATGTCTCCACAACTTGTTCAGTAATTTAGGTAACAAAAAGTATACACTGACAGTTGTTAATTACTCTTAGGATGGGTTTGTTTACAGAGGATTAAAGAATTGGGTCAGCATACTTGCATAAGGTTTTCAGATACAAAGAAATGTATATCCATTATTCTTCAAAGATGGGTAGACTGCTCAAACAGGCATCTACAGATACTATGTTAGAGGTACTTCTTCAAGTTTTTTTGTTGTGGCCTTGACAGATGTTATTCCTGAATGAAAATTGGTCTGTTTCAAAATCCAGCAATCCATATTGGTTGTCACCTCCACAGTATTTATGTATAACTGGAGGAGAAGCTGTTAGATCTGCCTGCATTAGCTTTCCCAAAAGCTTCATGGTTCCATTGTATTCAAATCATTGTTTGGTTTGGAAAGAAAGAAACTTGTTATTTGCCAAAATGAAATGGAAGGGGAAGTTGGTCAGGTAATCTATTTAAAGCAGGAATATTCATGTAATGGTTAAGCAGGTATGAGATTTAGTTTTTTGGAGAGACTACTTATTGCCATCCAGAGGAGACAGTGACCTACTTTGCATAGTCTAGTGACATAGAAACATCTTTCAGACTCAGTTGCATTCCCAAGATTGACGTCCATAACATCAGAAATGTTCTTACCATACACAAGGTCATGGTAAGATCTCAACTTGAATATTGTACTTGTGTGTGAAAACCGGATTTGAAGGTCATTCTGGCTATTGAGAATGTGAAAAGAAGAGCCACTGAAATGTTGAAAAATATACGTCTCTACCTTATGATGAAAGATTTGGTAAACTGATAAGCCCTTCCCTCATTATAGGACAGTCTAGAAGAAATAGAATGGACATGATCAAACGGTACAAGATCCTGAATGGTACTGATAAATTGTCTTCTTAAAATTTTTGGAAGTGTTAGGAATAATTCAGCTTGAGGTCATTGTCTGAAATTGAAGAAACATGTCTGTTGAACTGAGAAAAGAAAACAAGTTTCATTTTAAAGTATAAAAAATGACAATTTACCAAGGTATGTTGTGTCAGCTGAAAATGTGAATACTTTTTTAAATCCATTTTAAACAACCACTGGAAAATACCCCTAGCAGATTTAAATTTTAATATGTTTACGTTTGCAAAGCTGTTCATTATGGTACATGAAACGATTGCCCACCCCCAAATGAAAATATATCTGATTGAAGCAAATCTTACATGCCTAATGCTTCATGATTAAAGTTATTGCTAAAATTCATCAATAGAGATCCTGTGAATTTAATATACAGAGAGTCATGGTATATAAAACTACGTTTTGTATATGTTCCCCGATCACATTAACGTTAGGACTGTAGCTTTACTACCTATCGATTCCAGAAAGATAAAAATTTTGTATTTCATGTCTATATCCCATAAAGGCAAAGGCAAGAAACTCTTAACCATTACTAGAGCCCCACATGGCTGAGTGGTATAAAGCACTGTCCTTTATCGATTACTGCCATCTCACCCATGTCTGCATTGGTTCAAGCCTCAGCCTTGGCCAATTTCAGTATGTGAGAAAGCTTGCCAATAACTTCCTTTGGGTTGTTATTTCATATCGGGGGTTTTCCCTGGTTCTTCCTCCACCAATTATACTGGCTCGTTATATATAGCCTATTGTGTGTTGAGAAATGGCATCAAACCGACAACAACTTATCCATTACCTCTTTGACACTGCTAGGTGGTGCTGGTGTAAACATTTGCGCAATATGAGTATCATCATCCTGCATTGACTATTGCCTTACAAAAATCTTAGTGAATTCAAACCATCCTTCTGTAATTGTGGTGGACATTTATGTGTTAAAGTTTACGCAAACACTTGTTTATCTTTGTTGAGATTTTCTTGGATATATTTCGTATTTTTCAAAGTTTGTGGACTTTGATTTCTCAGACATGGTTAGTCGCACATGATAGCTATTGTATTTCTGAATTGCAAATTCAGTTGATCCTGTACTTTGTGATACTACAGTTATAGATATTCATACTTCAGGTTGTTAATTTTAGGGTTTTTTTTCTTCATTATTCTTATCTTTTCAGAAGCAATCATGATGAAATTTAGTCAGAGCTACAAGGTCATTGAGGATAATTACGAATCTTGCCTCACATGTACTTATACATTTCTCAACACCATGTAATATTTGCAAGTCTTGGTCAAAGGTGATGTGGTCTTCTGTCCTCAAGAAAAACATCAAGGCAAAAGAGAGGAAGACAAAAGTGAAGCTTGATACAATTTGTCCGGAAAGGGATGTGTTGAGTCTTCACTCAAAATCATTTTTCCTCATCAGCGTGGTCATGGATGCTTTGTTGGCACACACAAACACACCAAAGAAACCCAAGAAGTGGCCATCAGCTACCATCACATCCAGTCAGCTACAGATGGATAATTCAGTGTATCTAGATGCACCTGCACAACATCAGACCAGTATCTTTATGGAATCGATGATGAGGAGATTGATCAAGAAGGCAAGAGCACAGTTGCTTTCATCAGGGGAATTATTGTCCCATCCTTCATCATGTTTATCTAGTAATGTGTTTGTTTTGCTTTGGATTTTGTCTTTTTAGTGTTTGGCAAACCTCCAGTAGTGGCTTGCGGCTTATGGGGAAGTGTTCTTTCATATGTAGGCAGCCCAGTTGTTAACTTATCTTCCATGCCTTTCTTCCAGCCTGTCAATTTGAAATCAATTTCTTGATAGAACATGCCACATACTGGCTTTCCATTCAGTTGTGTGTGGAACCTTATGGGACCAGGATAAGCAGTCCATCCTTTTCGCTTGCCTTCCAGATGATCGCCAAGCATTCTTTTCAGCCTGCCATTCTTTAGGCCTTCCATATAGCCTTCCCCCTTTCTTATTAGTTGCCTTACTACCAGTTCAAATGGCCAAGAAATACTGTCATGCTTTGAAAGAAAATGCTATGGGAACTTCTGTGCTGCTGGGCATGCTGTATGCAGATTAGGGAGTGTTTCCTGATGAGGACACACACACACAGAGCGATGGCAGGGAAAACCCCAATCTGACGAGTCATGCCAATCCCACCATGGAAAGGATAGAATTTATTTTGAAAGCTGTGGTGGAAGAAATATATAGATTCTTAACTCCATTGAATTGCCCACTTCCTCCTTCTACAAGCCACAACTACAAAGTCATGGCTCCCAAAGATGTTGAGGGTGAGGAAGAAAGGCAAGCATTTCATTTGCTTCTTCACTCAATTAAAATTGGCAAGATCTCTGTCTGTCTTTTGGACAAGATCCATAGCCCAGGAAATACACAAGCCTTCTTTTTGGAGAGCTTGTTACCAGTTTCATATAATACAGGCTGGTCTTGCACACACTCCAACACATACAGCACTAACATTTGGAGTATCATTTTATCAATTTTGTGCTCTACCTTGGAAACTAAATCTCAGCCCATGGTGTTTATACAAATTGTCAACTGCATCATCTCCTTGTTCAAGACCTCATCAACAGGTTAATCTCAAACAGTAAGACTTGGCTTGCTAAATGCAGTGGCAGATTTGATCCGCCTAGGCTGCCTCTAAGCACCCATTTTCTGGTCATCTTGATCAGCACATCTCGAACTCAACTCATTAAAACAGATCCTGTGTCAGTGGCAGGACAAGCAATGGCTCACAGCAAGAATTTTGTTGGAGAAGCATGAATTAGACATCACAATTTATACAAACACTAGTTTATCCAGATGTGTTGACATACCTTTTGCCTCACTTCATGGCAAGTGGCAACTGGAATCCACTGGAAAAAGCTCTTGATATAAATCTCTTGGAAATGAATGCTTCAATGAATGCCTTTCACTTGGGGTGAGAGAACCTGTGCAGGAAAGTGGGTCTCGTAATGTTGGACATTTTTGTCAAAATGGAATCTTATCCAGAGCCTCTTTGGAGCTACTATCTTACAAGACATGCTTTCTGCTAGCACTAACATCAGCATGCATGGTGAGTGAGTTTCTGGCCCTTTTACTTGACCTGAGCTATCTCCAGTTCAGATCAGATTGGTCTGTGATGTTAATGATACAACTAGAATTCATTGCTCAGAATCAGTTACCATCTGTAGGTAATCAGAAGGGTGTTATCCAGTCTCTCTACTCTATCAACATATTGATAGAGGCATCTAAGCAAGACCCGGTTCGTGCTATCAAACCTTATTTGAAATGCATGGAGAATTCATTTTGTTGGTTTTAATGGTTCTTTAAACAGAGTATTGGCTATGTCATGTCAAGGACATGTTAACAAAGTGGTTGTACTACCATCATATTAGGATAGTGGTTTATCCTTTTTATAGGGAATTTGGACATTCCTCCCTCAAAGGCGGCTACTGTTAAAGATACAAGGTATCTAAATATATTCCATGAAATTTAGTCAGATTCCTGTCCATAATCTTTTATCTGTTTGAGTATATCTTGTTTTGTTTTCAGCTTTTAAATGGTGATATTGAAGTCATTACAATGGAAGACCTTCCTCCAGCACTTCAGGTTCTGTCAAAGGTATGTTTATATACTTTATAACATTTGAAGCACCCTGTCGTTGTTTAGATCACATGACCTTAAGGCTGAGTGAGTTAATGGTATGGTCCTTTGCCAGTTGTGCATCATCCAGCATCTGTGAACAATTGATATTTTCATTTCTCAAACTCCAGATTCAGCCAAACTTGGCACAGAGCATACTGTCATAAAGGCCTTTCAGTTTACTAGAAATTATGCTGATCCACTATCAGATGTGATTCCCATTACCACAGATAGAAAAATCTTGACATAACCTATCAACAGTTGCCATTTTCAACTTCTCTGTTAAGCCCTGACCAATTTCAACCTAATCTGGGATAAAGGCCAATTGGTAGACATGATGCCAATCTGCCATTAAATATAGCCACTGCTACTAATAATAGAAAACTTTCAAGTGACTTTTTCTAAAATGGGTTCTTCCTCCACCAATTTTACTGGCCACCATATACAGCTTATCTTGCACTGATAAATAGCATTAAACCCGAAACAGCAACATTAATTCAACAAAACTGCTGAAAAGAATTTCCCTAGTTTGACAGCAAGCATCTTTGCATAGAGAACTTGAATATTTGTGCAGATTGTGCTGATCTGCCATCAGATATGGCCACCATTACTAAAAGTGGAACATGCCTTGAAATGTCATCTTTTCCAAAACCATTGAATAGAATTTTACACAACTTCATAGCATGCATCTGGACATGAAGACCTTTCAGATTCATACAGAGATTACAATCCACCATCCAATATGGCCACTGTTACTAAAAATATACGAATTTTAAACAACTACTTCAAAATCACTAAATAGGGTGTGTCTTGAGATATCACATTTATACAATGATCTGTCATCAAATATGGCTGTCATTACTAATAGACAGTCTTCAGTATCTACTAAATAACTGCTTAACACATTTTGACAATAGTGTCTTAGCTTAAATATAAGGTAAAAAATACTGTTCCACCATCAGGGACTAGAAAAATGATTATGACATCTTTCCAAACAATGCCGAACTGAATTTGACTTTAACACAAAACATCCTGGAATGGGAACATTCAGAATATTGGAAAGGTGGCTTGTGAGAGGAGGTATTTAGCATTTTGAACAAAGTATTGGTTATATCATAAAATAGAAATATGAGCTAAGTGCCTTTCCCAAGTACACACAAAGGCAGCCAACCTAGGCTGGCCTGGGTGGGTAATGAAACTGCAACCCATGGATGGCAAGTTGGACACTGGACAAATGATGCTGTTGTGCAGTCAAACATGGAGATAATAACAAAAGCCAGAGAAAGCTTGAAGTCCTCAGTTTTATAACATAGATAGTCAATAGAAAAATTTCATCATATATCATCTTCCTGAGCCAGATTTCTTGGCCAGGTGCTCTTTCATTGGCTGTTAAGCAGATGTCAGTCAAGTGGGCAATCTCAGGCATGCATTGGTTACATTTTTGTTTCTGACTTTCAGAGTAAATTGTAGTGCTTTTTCTGTATTTAATAAATCTAAGTGTTCATTCAGCCTTACCAGCATAGTCCTCATTGTTATGAATTTGTATATGGAATGTAATTTAATATCCTATTAGTCTTATATAAGTTTCAGTTCAGGACCACAAAGCGACGTTGGTTTTATTGGACCAGTTAATAATATTTAGGACTAACCTACTCTTTTACCTGCAGCTGAAATACATGGCTGCTTTAACTATCTGGAAAATTACAATTAAGATTTGTCCTTTATCTATTTTCATTTTGTTTTTATTTAATGACAAACTTTTTCACCAATCCAAGTTAGATTTATGCAGAGTTTCATGGGCATGAGATTAAAATAGTGATCATGTAACTTATTTTTTATGGGGAAAGGAAATTGTATAGTAAATTATGTTTCTCTGAGAATACTTACCTGATAACATTACTCCTAAACCCTCCCAGAAATGTGAGATTCCTTGTTATTGTTTAACTCCAGCTGCAGGTAGAGCACATCCAGTAAACAAGTTGCCACCAGGCAGTAGCAAGGGAAAGTTATAATAGTATCCCCATATAGAAACTATTTTTAGCATATGTATTGTGCATAGACAATGAAGATGCATTCTTTTCTTCTTTCTGGGAGTGCTAGACTAGGAAAGTAGTTTAGTTACCTAACTTTAATATAAATGGATAAATATTCTTTGAAAATTTAGTTAAAAATTTCCTCTCATGTTGATGTTTTTGCAAGTTAGTCTGGAGCATACTGTATGTACTCATTTGTATGTTGAGTCCGACTGCAAACTGCACAGACCCAGATCTGCCTTGCATAATGTGCTAGCAGATCTTAGTCTGTGAAATTTGTTATGAGTAATCAGTAGAACAAACAACATAGAGCCTAATCTGCAGACACATGAAGCTATGGCAAATCCTGATCTTTGACGTTTGCAGTTTGACTCGACTTATAAGTGAGTATGGATGGTACATCATTGCACAAGTCATAGGTGATACTGTGCTACGCAGTATATTTGTCTGGCATTTCCTTATTGTGGGGAAAAGTGGAAACTTTTGAATTCTATAATTTAGCAAATTCAAGTGGAAATTGTTGTAAACATCTTATCTGCTATGTGTTCTGATGTGTTCTCTCTCTGACAGGAGGACCTGCAAGCTAGGATGATGGAAGAACAAGAGAGTACATCAGGAACAGCAGGGATCCTGGCCAGCATGGAAGGGGAGACAGAGCTAGCAGGGGATGGAGAGTTTCTTAAGGAGCCAGGTAAGTCAGAGCTACAGTTTTCTTGTATCCTGCATTAGACTAATGGAATTTCCAAATGGAAGTTCAAGAGGTGGAACTAGCTTACAATTTATTATGCAGTAAACCCAACTTGAGATCACCCCTTTTACCAATATATAATCTTTCAATATAGCTGGTTTCATTCAAGGTTATCAGAGTATATAGCTAAATAGATTTATGCATTAAAAATACGGTCTTAAATGACAGATTGCCTTCCAGAAACAAGGGATTTTTTAAGACTGGTTTCACATAACCTACCTTTTAAAGAACTTGTTTGCTGGGCCATAAGGTACTAGCATTAAGTAATATGCAAATCAATGATACTGGGCCATTACGTAGTATACAAATCAATAATACTGGGCCATGGGGTACCAGCATTAAGTAGTATACAAATCAGCAATACTGGGCCATTGGGTGCTAGCATTTAGTAGTATACAAATCAGCAATTCTGGGCCATGGGGTACTAGCATTATGTTGTATACAAATCAGTATTGCTGGGCTTTAGGGTAATAGCATTAAGTGGCATACAAATCAGTAATACTGGGCCATGCAGTGCTAGCATTTAATAGTATACAAATCAATAATACTAGGCCATGGGGTGCTAGCAGTTAGTAATATACAAGTCAGTAATTCTGGGCCATGGGGTACTAGCATTAAGTTGTATACAAATCGGTAATGCCCAATACAAATCAATAATGCTGGGCCATAGGATACTTTTAGTGGATAGGGATGTATCTTCTACATATGACTAATTTTTTATATGCAGTCATCATTTACATAGTTATAAATTGCAAAGATATTTAGTCCAGAAATTGGTTGTTTCACAAGGTTTCAAAAGTCATGATGGTTGAACACAGTAAAAATCTCAGGAAAGAAAAGGAATTGACGGTTTACACATGGAAAATAAAGTTTTGAGGTCAAGTGTGTCACATAGATTTTAGATGTATTATGACATTACAAAATGATGAGGATATAGTTAAGTAGACAGTTGTTTCATTGAAACTACATCAGAGTGCTATCACAGGGAATGATATGCAGTATTTATGGTTAGTTTTGGAATTGGAGAAGCAGTAAATTTTTGAAAGTTTGTTTATGCAGAACCTTTTCATTTATTTTTATATTTTTACAGATGGAGCTAGCGGTTGAAGTGGAACAGCTTGTAGACTTGATATATTCTGGGTTGTGTAGAGTTTTAGTTACTTCACAATCATTCCTGTTCATAGGATTTATTTAATGTTGCTTATTCAGTAAAATCTGGACTTAATGGTTTTATTTGCATTGTATTATTACAGATATTTCGTATGCTATATGTTCAACAATGCTATGCAAAGTATTACAGATGTTATCATTACACTGCTGATTATACAGTTAAAATTATTGTTTGTTGCAATTTTATCAAAAATGCATGGTGGAACAAAGAACAAAAGGAAGTAGTAGAATTGTCTGGTATCTTTTGCATTGTAATAATGTGGCTTTGAAAACAGCTGGACAGGTTGTTTCAGTCTTGGCTGTTGTATTTGCAGTAATATATATGAATACATGTGTAAGTAAAATGCCATACGTAGATGGTTTGAAATTATATGTTTAGCTTTGCATTTTTTTGTATACTACAGATTCATCACTGGAAAAGTAACTGCACTGTTTTTGAAGAAAAGACGATGCAGATCAGTCTGCAGGACAACAGATTCGCATTAATGAATCAATCTGTGTACCCTAGTTTTTGTCCAGCTTGTGCTGTATTTAACTGATGCCAAGACATAAGGATAGATCCTAGATAGTTCTTGAAAACCTTTGCTACCTAATAGATACCTGAATATTTTAGTTTTACCCGAGTACAGTAAAACAGGTTCATCACTTTTCTAGCAGTGGCGTTAAAATTCGTATAAAATTTGTGAAATTTATACATCTTCCACAATGGTTGATGTATTTAGCTGATTACAGACTTGTATAATGTTTTGCTATGTTTATAATATGTACCCCAATATGCTTTGATATTTTTTTTGTTGCACCTATTTAAACAAAATGTTAATCATCACAATACAGTTCACAGGTAAGATTCTGCATCCTACAGAACCTGTGTATGACCAAAAATGTTACTTACGTTGTGTGACAATTATACAAAATTAGCAATTATTGAAAAAGTTTAATGAAAATATTTGAATAGAAATAACAATTATGTAATAATAATATGGTTCAAACTATCTCTTAAAAATGAGCCAAGAAATTCTGAGAAAGAAATATAATCTCAATAAAAGCATGTAAATTTGACATTTACAAGGAATAGATTGTGATAACCTTGAATCTCCACAAGTTATCAGACCCAATTTTCTGTCAAATTTGTTTTGGGTTTTTTTCTCCACAATTTTTTATTAGAGTCTTGAATGATTATTTCTTAGAGGAAATTAATCTCTATCCAGTTTTGTCAAATGTTGACAAAAAATTTTCTTACCCCCAAAAATTTAATGGTAATGTTTTTAGCAAGTTTCTTAATGTACATTAACATTAAAACTAGTTTTGATATCATGTACAGGTGATGACATTATTTAGCATTGTAAACATTTTCACAGAAGTACTTATTTTTAAGTGTTTGACAACTTGGAAATAAAAGTTTCACTTGAACTTATTGCCTGGTTTTCCTGTATAAGTTTCTCAATCTGCCACCACCATTGATAAAATACCAAGGAGAAAAAGGAGCAGATAGCGATGATTGCCTTTACCGATTTTGAGGTTATAAAAAAACAATCCATTTAAGTAAGATAAGAATACTTAAAATACTCTTGCAAATGTTCACTCAAAGGTTCAGGATAAAAAAAGAAGACCTGCCTAGTTTGCTACAGAAAACAAAACAAAAAAGCAGATGTTTCTATTTATTTATTTCAGTTAAGTAGAAGATCTTCTATTTAAGAGTTAGTTCAGAATTACTTAGACTAATTGATGTACGTTATGATATAATAGGAGCTCAAAAATATAATCATTCTTTAGACACACAAAAGAACTCCACATTGTAGCCAAATATTAGACAGTTATACATGCATGTCATACATACAACAAAACTTAATATTTGTGAAAAATCTTTTCATCTAAATTTCTGAAATCTGTGATGCAACAATAATTGTCAACAATTTGTGGCAGGTATAAATAGTAATTTGGTATGTTAAAAATGAGACAGAAGAAAAGATTAAATAATCAGGAACCAAAACAGAGAACAAACATTCAAACATAAAAGAGCAGGATGTATTAAAAGCTGTGAATACAAAAAGAGGACATTTCAGTAAATTTGTTGCAGTGTGCAGGATAGAATAAATATGAAATGGAAATGGAGATTTTTCTTTTTATCCTTTGACAACAAACTTTCTTTATGTGAATCACCCAAAGGCAGCCATTTCATTTAACTAAACGGGGGAAATGGATAAGCTGAAGCTGGATATACAGTGCCCCTCAAAAAAATTTCTTGGATGATTTTTGTTCTTCCAAATTCATAAGCCAAAAGAGGTCACAAATGATTATGTATTAAGTTACACCTTTGTTAAACTGTAAATAGTATATTTTATGTACTTCTCTTCCCCAATAAAGATATGGGGATTTGTTAAATTTATGGTGACACTGGAAATTTTGGGTGGGGAAAATGTACCATGGGTTTACTCAAGGTGCAAGATTGCATTGCATATTTATAGAATATAGTGTTTGTATTGTTGGATATTGTGAACAAGACAGGGCAAACTTACTATGTAGAAATATATTGGATCATCCTATACAATGCATTTGAATAGTAGGTCACACAAGGGATATCCAGTAAAGATGTTTATTAAACTTTTAAAGCATAAAAAACATCTCTTATCCTGTATAAAAATGTTGAAATACAAAGTAATCCAAGCAACTTTTATAATAAAATTGTACAAATAGTATAGAAACGAACAAAATTTAAAATCGTAAATGAAGTGGTTGGTTGGTTAACAGTTATTTCAGCACATTATTGGCTCTATCATGTAGACGAAATGACAGCTAAGTGCCTTTCCCAAGAAGAAATCAAGACAGCTGACTGGGTTAGTAAGTTACAGAGTTACCATGGCTTCCTGAATTTATATTTCTTGAAAGCTGACTTACATTTAGATGTTAATTTGTCTCAAAATAATTTCTTGACATGAAAAAACACTCACTGGACCAAAATCATTAAAACCTAGTCTAAGGTTATATTGACTGGATATTTTACTGATGTTTTGAGAAAGTGTGATTCAAGGTACATATGCAGATCATTTGGCTTGATAAGGTACAACAATTAACCAAAAATATGCAAAATAGTTGAAAATTTGAGTGAATTCAACAATGCTCTCTGAATTTACTAAGTGATCAATTCAAAATGTAACCCTTATTCACATAAGACATTAGATGCAACAAGAACATTTTTTTTACAGAAAACTTGTTAATGTTGAAATGTTTTTATCTGCTGTCAATAAATGATTGTGTTTTAATCCCATTTCATTCTCAATTCACATAACATTTTATAACTTAATAATTCCTAAATCTGTTCTGCATAATTTTACCAATTCACAAAGATAAAATTCAAGTTGGGCTGCTACTCTCCCTTTACTTAAACACGAAATGGCACCAACATGACCAAGTTCCCTTCTAAAAGTCTACATGGTCACAAGATTTTTTAATATATTCTCAATAAATAAATATGTATAACCTTGTTTGAGTGTAGCTGCCACAAAAAGAAATTGAGAATTAAAATTCTGAAAAAAAGATACTGACAAAGATATATAAAAACTTAATAAATAGCTTTATCTGTACAAGCATGTAATATACAAAATTTGAATATCTTTATGTACATGTACATCAAGTAACCTGTCAGGTGATAAAAATTTTACACTTGATATGAAATTTATATATCTGTACATATACACACATATTTTTTTTCATACACACTTTCTAAATGCTACAACTAAAATGACATTTGTCAAGTTAATGCCCATGGCACAATAAAATCCTATCACAAACTTCTTCATTAATTAGATGCAATTTTTCATTAAACTTATGTAATTCTTACCAGAAAGTGTTGACCGCTCCGGTGGCCTAGTGGTTAGAGCGTCCGCCTCGGATGCGGGAGGTCGTGGGTTCAATCCCCGGTTGAGTCATACAAAGACTTACAAAAATAGTACTAACAGCTGCCTCGCTTGGCGCTCAGCATTAAAAGGTTAGTATTAGGACTGGTCAGCCTAGTGTCAGGATAATGTGACTGGGTGGGACATCATGCTACATGTCTGCGGCATGATGCCCCAGTGCTAGACATCACTATAAACTGCCACACTGCAGACATCGTAGCGATATGACTGAAAAATTGTTAAAGCTACGTTAAAAATCATAATCACATCACCAGAAAGTGTTGGATGCACAACTTTCAGTTGATATCAACAACACGTATCTGTAAATTGTTTATTTTATTCATGCACAACAATAAAAGGTTAATATCTAAATGCATGCTTAAGTTTTGTACTTCCAGAGACTAGTTTAATGCATAAAAGCACTAAGTTAATAAGGTAATGACAAAAAAGTCCAAATATCTGAATAGATCTCAAGAATTTTACAATTAAAAATGCATCAAGTCCTTAGACTTGGAAGAAGCATTAAAAGTATTAACTTGGACAAAGATCTTCAACCTGGTTGACAGAAAAATGATAACATGTTCATTGAATATTTCTTAATGTAAATGTTGTTTTCCATTAGGGTTCTTCCAGTAAAATATACTTGGTACCCAGGAAAGGCACTTTTAATGTGGGGTTGACACCCATGGATGCAGTTTAAAACTTTGCATCATTTTCATATGAACTCCAAGTAACCAGAGTACCCTGGCATATATTCTTTAAAAAGTGGCTTTCCTGCGTATCATATATATTTAAATGGAACAGCACTTACCTGCTGATCCCTAACTGATCCTTAATTTTCAGTCATTGTCAAAATTGGATTAACTTTGAGGAGTTTTTAATGAACTGGCAGGACTAATTGTCTTCACTTCTCAGTTTGCAAGTTCAAATATATGCGAGCATGAAATATTGAACCTTTGGAGTTGTATATTAAAAAGTGTTCAAATTAGAACTAAAATTCTATAAATGTAATACTTTAGTAAAAGCACCTAACAAAAACTCTTAACAAAAATATGCAACAAACGTTTCACAGCTAAAAATGAAATGATTTATTTCATAAAAATCTTCCTAACAAAATATCAAGCTTTATGAACGACTAATCCATTACTAACAAAAATGCACACAGAATGGTTTATAAGAAGGTCAAAGAATGCTCAATTGTTGTAAATGTGGAGAGGAAATTTTATTGGGAAAATATATCAATAAGTTTTAAAAAATTTAAAAGTACAAAAGAAGCTGTTTGTGTATCCATTTCAATATCTCACTGAAAAAGGAACCAGTTATCTGCAGGAGTGTGGTACAGTGAAGCACCATTATTGATTTATGAAAACTATTTCCCACTTCCATCCCCAGTAAGTGAATTTTAATGTTTTAGCTGTTGTACGCAGATGAAACATATCTTGAGAATGAAATAATAATAATAATAATAATAATAATAATAATAAAAATGTAGAATTTTATAATGACAAGAAATCAATTTCTGTCCTGATAAATCACTACATTGTATCCACAATAAATTTTGGGAGACTTCATTTCCCCGACTATATATTCACTAAATGCTTCTTCCTTGACATCCACTTCAGTTTTGCTGAAGACTATGACATTAAGATAGTAGCACCTTGTAGCATCTCTCTCTCTCCCACACACAAACAGATGTTCACTGTGAAGACTGCCTAGCTAGCGAAAGTTGAGACTGGGAGTCTTGCAATAACTGTTCCAGAACAAGTGGTACTTTCTCCAAACATTTCTTAACAACTGGAGGCAGTACATCAGACCTTTGAAACCTGAAAATAAATCGCAAATAAAATAAAAATATGAAATATATGAGTACCTCCAAGTGACATACTTTACCAGTCAGAAAGTATTTGTAGGAATTCATGGAAAATCTGTTTCTTCCCTCTTTATTTTTTGTTTTACTGCAGAGTATGGAAATTATTTCAGATATTCTTGAAAAACGCCAACATAACCAAAGTTAGTAAGAAAAATATTTTCTTATATATCTGAGTTTTGTTCACATGTGCGGAACAAAAACTTTTTGTCCTGGCCTTGGACTTTAATCCTGGTATCAATGAACTTGTCTGATTTGCATTTAGAGTCATCTATATGTCATGAAAGGTCTTTTATTGAAAACCCCATCTGTTCAGGAGATATAATTTTTATAGTTTGGGTTGGGGGAGGGGGAGCTAATTTAAATTGTGTAATACTTGTCTGCTACTATTGCCATTCTTTGATTTTCTGGGACTTTAGTCCCAAGTCCAAGCAAATTATTCCCTCCTCCAATTAGTATTAGTCAGAAAGGAAAAGATCATGATCCCAGTCTGACTCCTTAGTCACAACAGAATACAATCCTCTTTTGACTGGTCCTAAAGAACAGAATATCAGAGGGAATCTAGGCACTAGTAGCAGGTCAGCATTACATAATTAAAATTAGTTTAACAACCCTCCCCTTACATTTTAATTTGAGTAATACATTACCTGTTCCTATTACATTACTAAATTTACTAGTTAAGAGGGAGACAGATGACCTCAACAATTTTATTTTTTTTTTAAAAATATATTTACGTTAGAAGTGTTCCCTACTGTAAGCTGGTAGAAAGTTGGGACATCACTCTAGGACAGAACAAAACAAAAAACCTTTCACTCTGATTTGCCAAAGATCTTATGTAAATGGAGAAGGCACTGGGAGACCGAAAGAAGATGGCTCTCATAATATCATCCGAAGACAAGTAATTCAAATAGGCACAAAATGTAACAATAGCCATAACGTCATGGGACTCAATTCTCATGAGAGAAAGGTCCCTCTCATCTAGAAGCTAATAAGCTCTCTTGAGTGTGAGGACAGACCACATTGATATGGTGGCTGCTGTAATATCAGAGGAACCCTGTAGAGGTAGAAAGAGGCATTTTGAACCCCTCCTTCCCCCCTTTAGAAGTCAAATAAAACAAGACCCTAACTCAGCAAAGGAGCCCATCTTGATCATCTCCAGCACAGATCGAACTTATATGGGTATCTTGATAGAAAATGGAGCTACTGAAGAAAGTTTATCCTTAGAAAAACAAGTTGCCAAAAAGGAGAAACCAAATCATAATTGCTGTTGAACTGTGAATAACCCTTGTCCACTGACATAGTATAAAGCTTATTCCTACTTGTCACTGAGACTATTGAGAGCAGGAAAACAGCCAGAAGGGTAGGTTCTTAAGGAAGACATGCTGAGGTGATCAGAATGAAATGATGCCTTGTAAGGTTGACACACCCATTAGGCTAGAAACACTACCCGCATTTCCAAGTTGTTTATCTGAAGGGTTGCTTCCTCAACAAGAGCTACCCCCTCTGGCTCCTGATGAGCAACCAATGCTGAATCTGATGTATCTTTGTAAAGAAAGGAGTCTGGTTTGGAACTATGGTCAGAAAACAATCCCTATTTGGTAGACACCAATACAGGTGGTGCTGAAAATCGGATCCCAGAGGGATCTGAGCTGATAGAGGGTGCAAGTTAACTCTTCCATCACTATGGATTGGTTTTCCGGTCCAGGGGAAGTAAGTCCGTAAACACTATGGACCGCTTTACTGGTCTGGAGCAGTGTTCTTCTGTAATGTTGTAGTACCCGACTATATAAATTTCGGGGTACCTCTAGTAACTTCCTTCTTGTAATGTAGATATTATATTTGGATTATCTCATGGGTTTAGCTTGTATACAACTAGAAATATGGAACAAAGTAGGCACTTTTAACGAGTTTTCCGAATGGTGAAATTTGTATCCAAAATAGTGGAGTTCGAAGAAAGATCAGATAAGAGTGAAGTGTCAGATTTTGAATTGTCAGGATTTTACCAATTTCAACCTAGTACAGTTGGATGAAAATGATAGAAGACGTCTGGAGAGACAATGGCATGTGCTTGTGGGTGACAGTGATGACGATGAAGAGGATTTTGAAGGTTTTGAACTGGAGGAATTGTATGCTCCACGTAATTTTGTTTGGAAGAAGTTGGAAAACCAAAGAGATCTGTTACAGTTTTCTGAGTTGGACCCACCAGTGTTAGATGGCTCCATGAAAGCTTTGGAATATTTTCAAATATTCTATTCAGATGAAGTTTTTGGAAACACTGCCCATCTAACGAATTTGAATGCGACGATCAAACGTGCCAGAGGCGATACAGGTGCATGGACAGATCTCACCTTGGATGAAATCAAGGCATTTTATGACTTGTGTTGCTACTAGAATTATTCATGAGTACATCCAGGGTCAACTGAACAAGTTTTGGGAACTTTCCAAGTTTTCTAAGAGGTAAATAGATAATTACTTGCATTTTACCTGTTGTGTTACCTGTTTGCATCTGAATTTTAACAGTTGTAATAGATATGCACATTTTAGTGAATTAGTCATAAAATTTGATTTTTTAACCTTGATTTTGACACCTACTGCAGCCAGATATCTTTAAAATTGGCAAAGTTATGTTATTTCAAAGTCCACAAGTCATTTTGCTTTACAACTCCAAAGTTATTTAGTGTTGAGGACTCTATGCCTACAAAGATACTTAGTGAAGAAAGGGTTAAGTCTCCCTTGGGGGAACCAAGTCTGCAACCTAGTTTAGAGTATCCAAGAGAAAGAGAGAGAAGGGAGCAATAAAATTAGCCTTGGCCAGAAGACCTGTTATGAGGGAAAGGATTTTGGTCAATCCTGTCCAGAGGAATAAAACCCTCCCACTAGGCTGGCGAGGAAAATCATCCAAATATATACAAAGAGCTGAGAAGGGATGCAATCCGACTAATCTAGATTTAGGATACCACTGAGACTGGTCACCATCTACCAAAAGCGGGATGGGTTCCTCAGAAGAGAATATTGAAGAATGTTGTACATCAACTAGTCAATTGGAGAATGTTGATCCCTAACGTCCTCAAGTGGGCTGCAACTACCCTCATGAACCTGGCTTAATGGCAGTGCTCAAAATTGAAAAGTTCCTGGTTGAGACAAAACCTGAGGTGTTTCCTTTCCTGCATGGAGGAAAGATGGGGATATGAAAACACGATCCTGAAGGTCAAGGGAGACTGCCCAGTTGCAGGGCTATATGGTGTTTCTGACTGAGGTAATAGTCTCCATCTTGCAGTGTTCTTTCCAAAGAAATTTGTTTATGGTAGAGCTGAAACTTTCCACCTTTGTTTGACACTAGAAAGATCATGGAATAGAAATCCAATCTAGTAATTTTCCACCTCTCAATATCACCCTTCCACAGAAGGTTGTGTACCTCTTCCCTTAATTAAGGCAGTTTGGACTGGTGAAAAACTATGGTATCCGCCCTTTAAGGTGGAATGGACCACACATTATCTAAGATGCCTGATCTAACCCCTGAAGAAAATGCTATACAAGCTCCTACTGGAATGATGGGAAGAGGAAGACTAGGGCAGATTCCTTCTTAGTCTCGTCTAGTGGATGATGGGTGAAAGGGAGTTAAACAGAGGCTGCTTCTGAGACTGATGAAGCAGCACCTGCTGGAATTACTTGAGAAAAGGTCCCATATGGTGGTCCAGGTGGACACTTTTTTGCCAGTTTTGAAGGGCCCAGAGCTGCTGCCAGAAGTATGTGTTTTTGGTCCCTTAAATCCTGTGATGCTACAGAGGGAATGCGGCGTCTGAAGAGTGTCTCCACCTCATGAGGTGCAGATGCTGAAAGGTTCTTGCTGTGGTCTAGCAAGACCTTTGACGCCTCCAAGGTGGCACTCCTGAGAGGGTGAAGAAGCTCCACGGAGAACACCACATTATCAAACATCTAATTCCAACACCCAGCCTGACAGGGGAGAAGGACTTGGGAACTCCATTGAAGCAAAAGGTTCATTGCCATTACCATCAGTTCCCCCAGGAACTCATTTAAGTACACTGTAGATGACATCATCATCCTCAAACCGCTCCCAAGTCAAGACAGGACTGTCCCTCCCAGTATCAATCTCCTTAGAGAAAAATGCTGAAATAGGGTTGTCTTCATGCTGCAGCCGCTCATGGGGGATGATGGGATTTACCCTAGTAGTACAACTTCTAGGTGAGTGGGATTGCTGATTTGATCTAGATTGTCTAAGCAGGTGGGGTGAGTGTCCCATGGGACATCAATGTGCCCACAACTTATGACATTAGATGCTCCGAAAGATAAAAATTCATGCAAACAAAAGATCTGGACCCAAAAATGAGTAGACAATACTTAAAACAGCACCATAATAATGAAGGTGGAGATGCAATTTAATGGGGCACTGCTGGCAAAGTACAGCACAAAAAATATTTTTTTATTACAAAAACAACACGGATAACACTAAACTAAAGCAGGTACGTGGAGGGGTGGGGGCAAACACTCAACTTATATAAAAAGATAGGTGAAATGTCAGATGTTAAAAGATAAAAAGGCAAATCTGGATGAGCAATATAGCACCTGTGTAACACGTGTGTAATGTAAGGAAAAATGAGGAGGATATTCTTTATGTTAGCTGTGACTAACAAATCATAATGGTGTCATGTTTTTTTTAGGTTTTTTTTTTTAAGGGGAGGGAGAATAATTAGCTTGCACAAGAGCCCTAGAAAAGGAAATCAATGCAATTGTTGAAGGTAATGTATTACTGCTGTTAAAATAAGGACAACCTGCAACTGATGGATTAGATGTCTGATGCTCTACCAATTAAGCTACTGCAGCTCTCCTATTGAAAATGAAAACAGCACATTATTTAAAGGTGGGTTTTTTTTCCAGTGCTACAGACAACTCAAATAATGAATAAAACATACATAAAGATGCACCTGACTATCCCATTTTTGTCCCTAATTGGGCGAATTGAATAAATTCTGAATAATCCATAACTCTTAATAGAACTCTCCCCAAAAAACAAGGAGAAACCATTTTGTCCCCAGTAGGGAAAATTGAATAAATTCTGAATAATCCACAACTCTTGATAGAACAAAGAAGGAAAAAAAAAAAGGAATACCCAGAAGATCTTGCATTTTGACTTTAACTAGAACTTTGTTTCTCAACACAGTCACCATGCCACTTGGACGAGTCATACCTGGACAATTTTCCCGCTGGATCTACATACTTGACAGTTGTGGTAGTAGACTTGACTCCTATTTGGTTGCCATCAAAAAACTTCACCCAGATTTCACCGTTTAAATGCTGCAAATAAAATGAAACCTTAAAGAACATAGTATGTGACTAATACGTGTACCTGGTCATATAGTAAAACTTCTGTCTTTAAATTATCAAGAGCATAGCTTTTCACTCTGAAAGTAAAGCCTAGAAAATCTTTACAATATATGTGATTTTTTTACTAATTGCACCTTTATGTGAAAACCCTAAAAAAAAACCACCCTAAATTTGTGTTTGTCAAAAACCGACACACCAGAAAGTTGAAGCCACAAAAGTATAACACACACACAGACAGACAGACAATATATATATATAGTATGCACACTGTATTATTGTTAAACCGCGATATGTATCTACACATTTCTCATTAAAAGGAAACTAGGCTTGTAGAGGAACTCTTTAGTTCGAAATTTTATGTCCAAAATTTTCAAAGGTATTTTAATGTCTAGAAAATTCACTGTTATGGCCAGAAAATCTAATCAAGCTCAACTACATGTAAATACAAATATGCCTTCCAAATTTCAATGGTCTACCTCGTGTGGTTTTTGCTTAAACATATTAGCAAGGTTTCTGTATAAAATAAAAGATGCCATCAAACTTCAAAACTGTATATAAACATGGCTTATATGGCCTCAAAATCTAATAATCAGGATACAAGCAAAATTACATGTTTCTAAGCTGAGTGTTTTTTGTGCAATCTTGCTAACAAGTCTGGTATTTCAGACAGATGGTTGGACATGACCAAGTCATAATGTCACCATTGGAAGCAACTGGGGGGGTGGGGTGGGGAAAAAAAAATCTATCCAAATTAATCAAGGTTAAGGTGAAAAAAGAAATCTATTCACCTTGCATTTTGACCAGTAGCCACACTTTAGGAGAGCAAAGGGTAGTTTCAAATTATTTTGAATTACTTTCTCGTTTCTTCCAATCATGTCAATCAAATTCATCATAGAATGAATTGAAACATACGCTATTTTTTCAACATTCGTGTTCATACAGATGAAAAATAATGCATTTTCCAATTCATATATCTTGACTGTCAGCACTTATTTACAACACACTTCAAAAGAAGTTTGAATTTGATCCATCAAAACTATAAAAATTTCTCCAACCAAAAGGTTACACTTATATAACATTCCATATTCAGCACCTTTCATAGGCATTAAATTCTGGTTCAACAAGGAACAAATAAACACAAATGAACGTACAATCAAAACCTTCTTCATATTCCATTAATTGTACAGAAATTTTTAAAATCATTGAAGTTGCTTTCTTTGTCTGAAAGATGGCTACAGCCTCACCCTTTTAATCAAGTTCCATTCATTATTAGGACATCAATGGACTTCAAAAATTTCAAAACTGCATCAACCTACAAAAGTGACAAGTGTTTCCCAGGAATTTCAAAGAGTGTTTGAACCCATTAGAAACTGTTAAGCCCCATTTTGTTTACAGAAGGGTATAAAAACGTACCTGTGATGCCCGTCCGACATCTTTAATGAGCACCTGTCGAACAACATCCTTTGTGGTTAGTTTTTGAACTTGACTATTAGTGGGAGATGGGTTTGTCCCCATTGCTGTCATGATAGCACTCTCTGTTACTGTGGAATGGGCCCGAAGTGTGATGTCATGAGAATCATTCCCCTCAGTCCCTCTAGAGCCTGATTTATCCACATAATCTGTAACATTGCTCACCACTGTCCCATCAAAAGAGGTCATCTAAGAGAGATATCAATTGTTATTTTTGAGAAAACCAATAATTTAATTTTACATGCCAAATAAATTAGATGGAAATTTAAGATGCCTAATGATCAAGTCTTTTCTCTAATGAAACAAACGATATGTCACTAAAGATGTATAATTTACAAAACTAAAAAGGTTTCATACTCTACTTCAAAATACACAAAACTGGTAAACAAATTTTTTTTTTTTCTTTGTAAAGTGTCTTGGTATAAGAAAAACAATAAATACAATCACATGACTTGAAAAGGCATGATAGAAAACTGATAGGATTAGAGCAGTCAGCTTTACATATCTCTGCATTTGATTTTTCATGACTGTCAATTTACTGACTTTTGTAGATATTAATTTTCAAGCTTTTACACAAAACATTTGTCAGTATTTAAATTTATCGATTCAGGAAGGGAAAGTCCTATTGTTCCATGGAGGAATCATTCTTCTTTGCATCTTAAGTTTATTGTTTATAGCAGCTATGAAATCCATGAAAATGGCATTTATTAAATCTTTTAGACTATTTTCATTTGGCAATCAAACTGGGGATAATTGACAGACAGAAAGTTTAACTTACGGTGGGAGGTGGATTTCCATTAGAAGAGGGGTTACTACTATTATGTTCACTGCTTGTTCCATCACTGGCTGAACTAAACTTGCCAGAGTCGTTAAGGTTGGAGTTTGGCCTCCTGTAATGCACAAGGTCACATAGTTTATATTCAACAGTATCTTTATAACTTCAGTAATTTTATTATAACTTTGTAAAATAAAAATGAGACCATCTCTTTCATTTAAAGGGTGTTAATTCCACTGAAGTTTATTTATTTGGAAAATTTGGATTATGTGGTATTTTCTACTGTTATTAAATTCAAAATAAGGTTTTATTTTATGAAATACATCTGCAGCATAATCCCAATGCTATCCCAATCCAATACATTTATTCACAAGTATACACCCACCCACATATGCACTTCTTCCAATTTCCACCCCCTGGGAAGGGATCAAATATCTAAAACTGAAGTACACATAACAGGCCATTCAAATCATATCTAAAAGTTTGGATCTGTAATATGTGTTTACACACACACACACACACACACACACCATTCCCTCAATAATTCCCACACAACTGGGTCCAAAAACATCAAACCACACTTTATGCAAGGGCACATGTTACCAAGGGACAAATAAAAATTAATAAAGGGATGGAAACTGATAGACACACACATACACACATATATATATATATAAAGAATACAAATCATATGGCAAATAACAGTCCTTTCAAATGCACTGGATCCAGCAAGGGATCACATATGTCAGGGACTGATTTAAGATAAATGCAATAAACTGACAACGAACAGTGTAAAACTAGTATCTAACTAGCCTGAGCGCTTTCGACTCTTAATGAGTCTTTTTCAAAGTCATATACAAAACATAGACAAGACAAACAAATAAAACAGAAAAACCGTAATGTTTGCAAAACTTTAAATGGCTGCTTCTACTGGAATTAAACCTTTAAATGTATTATGTTTCAACTAGTTTATATCAACTTGTTGCAGATACTGGAAAATATTTGTATTAACCTAGAAATCGATGAGCCATAAAGACATCTGGTATTTTGTGTACATTTATGTAAGCGCAAATTACATCCTCCAACTGGAGTTTCAAAACCAGGAAAGGAAAGGAATCTTACTGGATACGCCACCTTAGAGCATTGAAACCAAGCAGTTTAAACCAAGAAGACTAGAAAAAGACAGCCATGCACAAATAAAACTATCTTTTGCAGCCAACACATTTTACTTTTGAAAAATTTGCTAAATTTGCTTAATAGCCTACAATTACTACTATAACAATGAAATATCAGGGATGTAATTTGCACTTACATAAATGTACACAAAATACCAGATGTTGTTATGGCTCATCGATTTCTAGGTTAATACAAATATTTTCCAGTATCCGCAACAAGTTGATATAAACTAGTTGAAACATAATACATTTAAAGGTTTAATTCCTGTAGAAGCAGCCATGTAAAGTTTTGCAAACACTACGGTTTTTCTGTTTTATTTGTTTGGCTAGTTAGATACTAGTGTTGCACTGTTCATTGTCAGTTTATTGCATATATATATATATATATATATATATATATATATATATATATATATATATAACTGTCTGATGTATGATCACATTAATACATCCACCCCATCTGACTTGTAAAAACTTTAACATGAAATTTTAACATTTACAAAATCTATGGCCATCATTGCTGGAAAAATTATACCAGTACTCTGCCATTAATATACAGGTGATACAAAATCATACCTTCCAATAATTATCGGGAAAAACTCTTCCTTAAGAGAGCATCTCTGCTGGACAGCAGTGACCACACTCTCTATCTCCAAACACTGTTGTCGGCACTGTGAGAAAAAAAATTCTGGATTATTTTCATTGATATTGCAAGCACATGTGCATATGCATAGGTAGACTGTTAATCGGACCTTATTTTTTTTTAATACAACCTGTCATCAAAAGTTTTATTCTTGCAAATAATTCAAACCTAATCAACTGTTTGATGGAAATGATCATTTATTTCTTTTGTTTATGTTATATTAGCAAAATTTGTTCCATGGTTAATATAAAACTGTAAAAGGATGACATAAAACTGACTTTAATGGGAGTTCACTGAGCTTGTTACGAGTCTAAATGATCTGACCAGTGGAAGATCAAAACAAAAGAGATAACTGCAAAAAATTCAAGGCTACTGTTTCAAGTAATACACTTATGGATTCAACAACTCATTCAAGCACATCCCTTATGTCAGTTCAAACTTAATGAATACTGTTCAATGAAAAGAATCAATGAAATCTGACTCAAAAGCACCAAGATATCCACAAGTTTATATACACTACAGAAGACACCATTCAACCCAATTCTGATATGGGTTTGTATTACACTATAGAAGACACCATCCAACCCAATTCTGATATGGGTTTGTATACACTATAGAAGACACCATCCAACCCAATTCTGATATGGGTTTTGTATACACTACTGAAGACACCATCCAACCCAATTCTGACATGGATTTGTACACACTACAGAAGCCACCTATCCAATCTAATTCTGATATGGGCTTGTAGACACTACAGAAGACACCATCTAAATTAGTTTGACACCCTTGATTTAACATAACCAATGAAATACATGCAGTTATGGAAACTGAGATACAACTTACATACTTTTGTGTCTAGTAACTGACCTGTTTGACATACTCCAACAGTTTCTGTGTCTCCTGTGTTAGGTGTTGTTCCATGTCAGCTGACTCAAGTACAAGGGATGTCCCAGTTTTCTCAATGATTCTCATTCCTCGGGAACTAGATGTAAATTTGGCACCTTTAACAAAGAATAAATGTTAAAATGTACTTTTTGGAGGATTATAGTTACAGATCAGTGTTATTTACTTGACACACCAAATACACATTTGTCAGCTATTTCCTGTTACTTTAAGTAATGGTAATTCAACATTTTGCTGTATATTCCCATTTATATACTAAATGTCATCTATTCTACTGGGTACAAAATGCTGTATGTTGTACTGGGTACTAAATGGTATGTGTTCTACTGGGTATTAAAAAAAATGTTGTATGTTGTACTGGGTACTAAATGGTATGTGTTCTACAGGGTACTATAATGTTGTTTGTTGTACTGGGTACTAAATGGTATGTGGTCTATTGGATACTAAATGTCATGTATATGGATACAAAATGTGTTCTACTGGATGCTAAATGTCATGTGTTGTACTGGGATAGTAAATGACATGTTCTACTGGCCACTAAATGTCACATGTTCTGCTGGATACTAAATGTAATGTGTTGTACTAGGTATTGAATGGCATGTGTTGTACTGGGTACTAAATGGCTTGTGTTCTATGCATACTAAATGTTTTACGTCTTCTACTGGATACTGTCATGTGTTCTACTGGACACTAAATGGCACGTGTTCTGCTGGATACTTAATGTCATGTCATGTGTTCTGCTGGATACAAAAATGTTATGTGTTTTGTTGGATACTAAATTCACATGTTTTACTGGGTACTAAATGTATGCTGTACTGGATATTAAATGTTGTGTTCTACTTGGTACTAAATGTAACATGTTCTACTGGATACTAAATGTAGTATGTTGTACTGGGTATTAAATGTCACTTGTTCTACTGGATACTAAATATATGTTGTACTGAGTACTATATGTAATGTGTTCTACTGGATACTAAATGTATATGTTGTACTGGGTACTAAATGTCATGTATTCTACTGGATACTAAATGTAG
The DNA here is from genome assembly GCA_016617855.1 of Megalonaias nervosa. NCBI lineage: Eukaryota > Metazoa > Mollusca > Bivalvia > Unionida > Unionidae > Megalonaias > Megalonaias nervosa. The sequence goes on from JAECUM010029809.1 coordinate 28,653, forward strand.
TACATTGTACTAAATGTAGTATGTTGTACTGGGTACAAAATGTCATGTGTTGTACTGGGTACTTAATGTCATATACTGTATTGGGTACAAAATGTCATGTGTTCTACTGGATACTTAATGTCATATGTTGTACTGGGTACTAAATGTACTATGTTGTACTGGGTACTAAATGTAGTATGTTGTACTGGGTACTAAATGTCATATGTTCATCTGGGTACTAAATGTAATATGTTCTACTGGGTACTAAATGTCATGTGTTCTACTGGATACCAAATGAAGTACATTGTAATGAGTACTACATGTTATGTGTTCTACTGGATACTAAATGTAGTATGTTGTACTGGGTACTAAATGTCATGTGTTCTACTTGATACTAAATGTAGTATGTTGTACTGAGTACTAAATGTCATGTGTTCTACTGGATACTAAATGAAATACGTTGTAATGAGTACTACATGTCATGTGTTCTACTTGATACTAAATGTAGTATGTTGTACTGAGTACTAAATGTCATGTGTTCTACTAGATCCTAAATGACATCTGTTGTACTGAATACTAAATTTCATGTGCATGGATCCTACATTCAATTCTACCAAATATGTGAAAGTCCCAAACACTCTGATTGGTCCAACATTGAAATTTTAAAATCAATATGTGGCAACAAGTATCAGCAGTAATGATGGCACTGAACTTTCATTGTAATCTTTTTCATGTACAAGCCTAGAAAATGATCTTTTCAACATTTTCAACACCATCTTCACTCTACATAAAAAAGTAATCAACATAAAATAATCTTGTATTTGAAGGTTTGATTACGCAGGTGGTGGCTTCAATGTCCCAAATATGTGTCAGACATGGATAGCCAGCAAAACCAAAATTCTGATAGAAGTAACTCAGTTTCAGCCTATTTTTGTAAATCAAGACCATTTCCCTGCTAATGACCTTGTAACTAGTGTATTGCAAATGACACATGATATGCCTGTCTCATGAATAATTGGCCATTTCCCAACAAAGGAACTTGTAACAAGTGTACTGCAAATGACACATGATATGCCTGTCTCAAGACCAATTTCCTGCTAATGACCTTGTAACAAGTGTGCTGCAAATGACACATGATATGCCTGTCTCATGACCTTTCCTTAGTGATGACCTTGACCTCTGAAGAAGAGACTCAACTAATGTATGACAAGGTATGAATCTGGGTACAGTTTCATCAAAATATATGTAAGCTCTAAAACTATATTCTATAGTAAGTAACTTTTTCACAATAAAAATCGTACACATTGACTTTTAATGTAAATTGTCTCGAGTGTGAAATGCTGAAGACAAATCATGTACAGTCCATGACTCATTCTTAATTTTAATGCCAAACATATCCAGTTTATAGTGAATTACAGGATTGTATGAATCTAACCTAACAGCACTCAAATTCCCGATGAAGTTTCTTTGCTGAAAGGCTTCACTGATTTTTATATGACCCCTGTTTATTCCATGTATGACTCCAACAGTGAATAGGACACTTTCAATTCTGACTTGGTGCAAGGTTTAATACTCAGCTATTCCAGTCCTGGGTAAACAATAACCACCAATCAGGAAGAGAAGTAGTCTATCCACTACATGACTTGCTGGATGTGTATACCCTCAAAACTGGATCGACATACACAAGAACAAGAAATAAAGCAATAGAGAAACTTTGTCAGAAGTGGTCAGTTGATAATCAGTAAAGTACTTCAATCATCCATTGGGAAAAAAGTTCTGTATGTCACCTTTATGTTAATACAAGTTATGAGAGGCTGAACACAACAATGGCTTAGGAAAATTAGCATGGAATTGGAGAACTCAGATTTAGAAGTGCACAATTTACTGTATTTACTCATGTATAAGCCAAATAATTTAGGAAAAAATAAGAACCTGGAAGTGGGGGGGGGTCGGCTTATCCACAGGCCAAGGTCTACACTTGAAAATTGTGAAGCTCTTTTTCTGCTGACTACAATAATAGTTGTAAATCTTGGAACATGAAAAATAATTATTTTCTTCTGTGTCCAAAGACTTATATGCATGTAAAAAACACTTCTGGTGTCCCAACACTTACTAAACTGTTATAAACTACTATGATTGTTTTTGTTATTATTTTGCATGTGCACATCTTCTGATTTCTCCAACATGAAATTAAGTCTTCATAATTCATGGGCCGGTTTGAGTTTACCTGGGAGACCAGGATGTACTAACGTACAGTACTTAGAAAGTGTTAATTGCCATTAGTGTTACTTCAATCCTTGTTTATTCCCAAAAATATTAGATGAAGATTTTGCTTTATTCATTGTTTCTACCAAATCACATTCTTCCAGATCATATTTCAACTAGACATATATAGTTGTTTCATTTATGTTAATCCATGTGCTCACATGTTACTATTTTTCAATGATATAAGCAATCCTACAAATGGAGGTAATCTTTATAAAAAGGTACACGTTTAATTGTGCAAAGCACATGACCAGCACATACATGTATTCACATAACTGTTATATGTTCATGAAAGAATGACAATAATAAAGGCTAAAATTCTGAGCATAGATCAACTAAGATCATAATCGATCTATTTTAGTTTTGTTTTGGTCAAACAAAATCATAATTTTCCACACACTGGAAAAGCTGCTTGTTTCGATGTCTCCTCTGTTTATAATTGGCAGATTTGTCTTTTGTTTTCTGAAAGCAATCCAGGCCAGTTAATCATTAAAACCCTGAAACTGGCTGGAGTTAAGAGGGAATTTTGTCGGACAGCTAACCAGTATTTTGATGTATAATTGCCTTTTACTCCATAATATTAGCACAATTACCACAGCTGTGTAAAATGGTATGTAAGGCCGCTTACATAAAAAAACTACAACTCAGTTTTTATGGTATTTCAGTTCCAACCTTCAATTGTACATGCAGTGGCACTATTATGTAAATATGCTCACTAGCCTAAATGTGAGCATTGAACCAAACCATATTGTTGTTCGTTGTAGTCATACTGGGATCACATTTTAATGAGTTATGCATTTACAATTTCAAGCAAAATAAAAACATCATTACTGGTGCACTGATACAAAATTCTAAAGCAATAATTCATAAACAAACAATAATTAACTAGAACCAGAAGGGAGAGGTGCTGTTTACAGCAACCAGCGAAAGCTCAATTCTTGTCATCTTCCAATCAAATTATACACAAATCTGATTTAGGCAGAAACAATAAAACAGAAAATTAAATAAATTTATTGACTTTTCAAACAAATTAAGTTACATTATAACACTTCCTTGCATAGTCATATACCAACCCCAAGAGAAGTATACACATAATTTTTGCTAATTAAGTTTGACTAAATAAATGCATTTAGAACTTACCACATGCATCTTTTGATGTTGTCTGGAGCTTGTGGGTCGGGTTATGCGTGGGTCATGCACTTTTTAATGTTTTTACCTATTCAGTTGGGGGGGGGGATCAGCTTAAATGTGATCAAGCTTATATGCAAGTATATACAGTACTAAGTTAGTCATTTTAAGATGATTGGAAGAAGCCGATGGAGTGGGTGTTTTTAATGGTTTTTCCTTTTTTTATTACTGACAGAAAGGAGTGGTCAAACACAGTTGAGTGCTGAATCTGGGTTTAGGTGTTGCTATTCACTAGGTAAACAAACCAATATTTGAATACTGATTTTCTATTTGTTTCAGCCCTACATGACTTACATTATCCACTGTTGTAATGCTTACCTTGATACAAGGGTTATGACTGAATACCAGAGATAATATTAAATCAAGATATATAAAAGGTTAAACCTTCATTAAAACATTTTCATCAGTTCGAAGTTATACACTCATACATGGATATAGGTCACTGTTTAAATTTCCCTAAACACACATACATGGATATAGGTCACTGTTTAAATTTCCCTAAACACACATACATGGATATAGGTCACTGTTTAAATTTCCCTAAGCACTGACTTTAACCTTGGGTAAGGGGATGTGGCTATGTAATGAAACACAGTCTGGTCACTATACAACTATTTCAAGTTTTATTAAAATTTCTAACTCCAGACATGGATACATGTTACATTTCCATTGTTGTGAACTTCACCCTCAGGCTGTAGGCTTGGCAATGATGTGTTACACTGTCTATACATGATAAACAATTAGTGGATCAAAAGTTATTCACCAGACAAGGATACAAGTCAGTTACATTTCACTTGCTGTAACATTCACAATGAGACAAGGTGGCATGACTAAAGTATGCGACACAGTCTAGACCTAATACATAACTTGTTCAAATTTAATTAAAATATTTTAATGGTTTAAACATCATACTCTGGACAAAGATACAAATCACAAAATTACATTCTCCTTTAAAATGACTTCAACAACCTTGAAGCAGTTTTATTAAAATCACTCATGAGAAACCATTACAAATGTCTGGGCAACAAGAAAAAGTTAGTGGACTGAAGGGCAGATGGATGCTGAAATAAGAGAGATTTTTCCACAGGTATTTTATTGACTAAATAATAAATATAGAATTATCAGCTATAAAGAAAAACACATGTAAAGTATAGTCTGTAAGTAAATTGAAAAAAAAAAAACCCCTAGACTTTACCCATACCTGTCCAACAGGAAAGCCATACAACATTCATTCTCTTAACTAACTTGTGCACATGTCTCGAGTAAACACTTTTAGTGTTTCTCAAATTGGAGCTAGCATCTTAATTTTTTTCCAAAAACTGGTCGGTGGACCTTTTATCAGGCAAATTTATCATTAGTAAAATCTCTGCAAAAATTTAGCAAAAATGTCTGTGTGCTCATCATTAAGCAATAACTTGTCGGGTGAATACATTATGCACATCCAACCCTGTATTCCAAAGCAAGGGTTCCACAGAGCACTTCATGTTATATATATATATATATATATATATATATATATATATATATATATATATATATATATATATATATCACTCACATGTAAATAGCACTATAAGGTATGCTGCATAACTCTGAAAACATAACATCTTACCCCTGCTGATGACAAAAAACCTGATTTGCTTATAACAAAAATGTATTCCACAAAGCAGACACTTCTAAAACTTTCCAAGTCCCCCCAAAATTTAAAACTGTAGTTCAAAACATTTGAAACAAGAGTAATGCCTCATGTTTAATAACCCTCTATTAAGATAACTGAAATCTGTCAGCAGAAAAAGAAACTTATTTCAGTCAGTGACCTTGACCACTGACCTCATTATCAGCAAGTTTCTTCCTCAGTCCAAGTGTAAGCCATCTGTAAAGTTTGGTTCAGTCTGTAATGTAGAACTATTGTTACTGTGCAGAAACCATTTTTCTTCTTATGGTCAGTGACCTTGACCTTAGGACCCCAAAATTTATAGGTTCTTCCTTATCTCAAATGCTAACCATCCGCAAAGGCTGGCAACTATACATGGCGGAAACTTAAGTTATTGTGTAAACTCATTTTTCTACTGTCAGTCAGTAATTTTGACCATTAACCTTTTGACTCCAAAATCGAAAGGTTCTTTCTTGCCTATATATAAGCCATCCACAATATCTGATCCAGTTCTGTGATGTACAACTAATGTTACTGTGCACAAACCATTTTTCTTCTTTCAGTCGGTGACACTGACCCTCTGACCATTTTACCTCAAAATAGATTGGCTTTTTCCTTGCCATAAGTGAGCCATCAACAAGGTTTCATTCTGGTATATCATGTACAGCTACTGTTGGAAATAATTTTGATCCCTTCTGTCATAGTGAACATGATCTTTGACCTTTTGAACCTGAACTCGACAGGGTTCTTCCTTACCCTAAGTGTAAGCCATCCACAAAGATTGGTTAATGGCAAAGAATGCGTTATTGTGCGGAAACTATCTTTCTTCATTTCTGTCACAATGATCTTGACCTTGGAGCTGTTCGGCCTGAAACCAACAGGGTTTTTCCTAACTGCAGATGATGAGGAACTCGAATCTGTCTTCTTTCAGCCAATGTAATCATGACCTATTAACTCCAAAATAGATAGGTTTCTTCCCTAACTCAAATGCAAGCCATGTATATTTGGACATGCATACAGATGGATGGACACCATAATATACTCTGCCTCATAGTTGGAATATACAAATTCTACAAATGCATAGAAATCTAATCAGGTCATCAACATAGGCATACAAACATACAAACCAAATTTATTTTGTGTATCTCACACAGTTTTGGGATGACTGTATGAACAAGGATATGTAAGAAAAAAAGGTATAAAAAATGTGTAAAATAAATCTAATTAGGTCATGTTTAAATGACTGTCAAATTTGGATTTGGCTAATGATGTAATTGCCTGAAGATCATCGACTTAATGTTCATGATCAAGTATCTAAAATGTTAGGACTGTAAGACAGTGGTTCCCAGCCTTTTTTTGTGTGTGTGGCTGCAATCTTATATTGACTAACAACTGGTCCTCCCAATTCTCTGGCACTTTTAAGCATTGAAAAAAACCACAAAAAATGTTCTAATGGCCCTTCATGACTCTACTCAGGACACTCTCACTACCCTGATCTGTGTCACAACCTGAGTTTGGGGACTGCAGCTCCATGATTAATAGTTTTGGTACCACATATACATGCTCATAAGTTGAGACCAATTGCAAACTACATATATGAAGATCTGCCTTGCATAATGCACTGGCAGATCTGGGTTTGTAAAGTTTGTTAGGAGTAATCGTTAAAGCAAACACAGAACCTAATCTGCCAGTGCATTATGCACTGGCAGATCAAGTTCAATGCTGCTTGCAGTTGGACTCAACATAAAAGTGAAAATCTATTGTAGATGACAACTATGTCTCATTCTCAGCTAACATGAGTGTGACAATAAAGGCAGATGCTAAAAACAAGAACAAGCATTCAAACTAAGTGTGGGGCCACAACCATTAAAAGTTGGTTCCCGATACATATCTTTTTCAGACCACATTTCACAATGACCACTCCATGCAAAGGGTTATTACAGCATTTTAATAAAAGAAAAAAACAAATTTGCAGAAATTAAGCCACAACCAAGGTGGTGCAGAAGCATTCCTATTGACCACTGTGTGCATTCCAAACTGAAAACCCAACATGTTTTACATTACAAAGGTAAAAATTTATCTATTCCATATAAATGGTGTAATGACACATCAATCTTGCTTTACGGTTAAAAAAAAAAAAAATTTCTGAAAATGATTTACTGATGAAATAACAGTTTCTCACCATCTCATGAAACAAGAGTCAGTATTTTTATGTAATCTTAGCACAAAAACTGGAAAGTATGTCACAGTAATCCAGTTTTTCTGTATGATATGCATTCATCCTGAGATGTATCCACATTGCAACGTTAATAACAATTGAAGAAGAGTCACAGGCATTCAAACCATGACATATTTTTGAAGTCATGTGGAAAAAATCATAGAAAGTCATAGTGATCCAGTCTCATCCCAGAATGTATATGCACTTTAAACATTTTCCCAGTACATGTACTGAAAAAGTTATACCATGTGACAGGTAGGACAGAGAAATCCATGATAGATGGATGAAATGAATTTTATAGGAATGACCTAGTACAATGTCAATCACCCCCAGCCTCAATCTTACTTTGTGGTGTACATGATTTTTTAGTAAAAAATGCATTGAGGTCTTGACAGAAAGTGATAAGACAGTGGTCATCAGGAATGGCATGAGAGACTGAGTATGCAATTCACAACACACATGGATGACTGCTAATATAAGCATGGTGTATGTATCTACTTACTCCAGCTAATTTTATCTAATGAATCATCTTCCTCCCCATTTCCACTTTCTGTAGATTTGCCTTTGAAAGCAACAAAGAGTTCGAATTGCTTTTAAGACACCATTGGTGAAAAAAAATATTTCATGTATTATACCATTAATCTGTTCCAGTGTTGATACCTGTAATATGAAATTCCACATCACCCCAGTAAGCAAACATTCTTGAGTTAGAAAATTTCTCCTATTTCACATCCTGGTTTCTATATTTGATAAATCTTGGTTATGCCAAAGTAAGATACCTGCATAAATATCAGCAACAAATTTTTGGGGTGTGGTTATTTATAATTAAAAAAAAAAAATGTTTCTGCCAAGCACTCAATTTGCAAGCCAGCAAAAGTGGCTCTTGTTTAAGCAACAATGTTTATATTTAAATTTTTCTCAATATTAGATTCTATATTGCAATTTTTGTAAAAATTCATTAGAGTTTTCAAATCTAGCAAACATCAGATAAGTAACACTCATTACAAATAAGGTGGGTTATACACAGCAATGGCATTTATACATGGCAAATGCATACTATCAAAATTCTGAACAAAGTGAGAAAAAAGAATCACATTTATATCAGTATGCCTGTGATTGTAGATTTCTATTTAATGGAAAGTTCTGAGATGCACGTTTCTTGTTTTTCATCCTTTCTTTCTATTTTTGTCAGGAAATTCTAAGAATTCTAAACTTAATAAAGACAAAGCCAATTCTACAAGTCTTGTTAGGATCATTAAGAAATGAAGTCAATGCCAATTTCAGGAAGATAAAAAAAGTACAAGGTCTATTAGAACTAAAGTCCTGATCACTGATTACATGTTAACAAATGCACAATGACATACCATATATATTCACTTATAAGTTAGTCCAAATGCAAACTGGATCTGCTGTCATATAATGTGCCACAGTTTGACTCAACTAATAAATGAGTATATATGGTACCTGCATACATTTTTAAAAAAAATTTTTTTTTAAATGATACCAGTAAATGCAAGAAAAATGCTAAAAGACAATGTAAGTGTGTGCGCATTATGTACAATTAAATTTAGCAAAAATTGTATCAATATACATATATATTGTAATGAAAATTCAAATTTTGCAAATATTTATCATTATGTACAGTATAAATGAGTGTGTGAAAAATATGAAATTTCTGATATATATGGACAAAAATGAGTCGAAAAAGCTGCTTGTGTTAAAATATACATTATTACAAAATTATATCAGTAAAATACATGCATATATACTGACAACACTAAATGTACCAAATCGGAGTAAATGAAACATACCATCATAAAAGACAGCTTCAAAGTCTGCATCTGGACCATTCTCCATTAACATACACTTTGCCCTCTGGGTATACAAAGTTACTTTTGGAGTTTTAGACCTTACTAATTTCACAAATCTGAAAAATATTTAAAATGTTCCATATGAGTCGATTTGTTTCAATTTGGTAAACATGTTTATTACTGAAATTATAAGCATAAAAATTTGTTCTCCTCTGATGGCAAATTTCTTTTCTTACAAATCAGCTAAATATTAAAACCTTGGTTGGGCTTGTTTGCATATTCAGGGTAACACAAAATGACAAAATTGGGTCATACTTATGAGCCTGTTCTGGATTTAACCAACAATTCTGGACTGGACTGAAACTTTATTCTACAATCCTGTTATCTGATTGGCTTAGATTTTTAATCCAACATAAAATTGACCAATCAAATATACTTCTTTGTCCAGATCTAACTTTAAGACTTGTGTTGGGAATCCATGGATGACTCATCTTCACCAACCAAATTTTCAAATTGTACCATCTCCATTCCATGATGAATCAATTAATTATTCTAGTGACATCTACTGCATTTTGCAAGTTGTCTCCCTTTAAAACATGACAACCCAACCAAAAAAAATAGTAACAAAAGGGTTGACTTTTGAAAGGATACTACAGTAATCTGGATTGAATAACGTAATTTGTAGCTGTATCCAATAAATTTTCAGCATGGTGTAGAGATGTGTATAATTATGTGAGGCCATTTGTAGCTTACCTGTCCACCAAGGGTGTAGAGATGGGTACCATTGGGCTCTTTGGCTACCAAAGATGTGGGTAACCAGGCTTAAAGTGACCAAACAAAACTGTTTTTCTTAAAATACAAAGGCCTGCTATCATCAGCTCACTTCCAATATGACAAACATCACGATGAAAAAAATCCAATAGGCAATACGTATAAATGACACATCAAATGCTATCAAAGGATATAAACCTGTAAACTGTTGTTTTTGCTGCCATATTAAATTGAAATGTTTAACTGCAGAAAGATATGGGAACACATCTAGCTGCATCATTGTTTCTATTGAAAGATACAAAACTAAGACTTTCCCGGTGCAGAAGGGGTGGCCGTATAAGAGGGGGACTACTGTAATAACTATCGATGAAGGTTTCGATGAATAGATGGCTTCTTTTATTAATTTTCAACTCTGTCGTTTAGAGCATGATGTCAATTGTTGTTTTGGAGACCATTTTTTACTCCATCCCACCCCCAATCTGAATGGTTTACTTTCAAACTAGGCTGAACCAGTTTTGTACATGCTGAATTGATCATATCAAGCATATTACAAGGTCAATACTCATGTACAAATTTCAGTTAAAGTATTTTTTAAGCCTAAGCACTAGTTTCTTTTTAGAAACCCCCAATGTCTGATTTATGCATTTTATTGTGGGTAAAAAAAAAATCTGACCCTCTGGACATATCTAGAATATATGAATGCACTATTTCACAAGTTAATGTGAGTGTATTAGCAAGAAATTAAATACTGGGATTATAATGGAATCAGGCAGAAAAATTCTAGAAATTATGTTTCTTTGTGCACATTTTAAATTCAATTACTATTATGAATATAATAAGATTGGTTGGTGAGTACGTGCACTCTATTTACACTATTCAGTTGCCAAGTTTCTTATACATGTATACGTATATACCAAAATAGGTTGAAATTTAAACTAATCTGTTATCCTGCAGTTTAGTGGTTTTGCTGATGGATCACTAAAACCCAACCATCATTAATCCAGTAGGGCAGTGAAAATTACTGTCAGTCGCTATTAAAACAGTTAAGAATGATTGTGAGTTAGCAATCCCTTTAATGGTTAATTGGTCCATTTATTGTGCTAACTGAGTACCTACCATCATCCGGCACTTGACAAGATATAATTGCAGCTCAAATGGACAGGTGTTAATCCACTCATTCATTCTACAAGTAAATTAGTGTCAATATTGTCTCAACAGCATGCTGTGGCAATGTTTGATGTGTAGACAACGAAAGTATCAATACCGTCACAATAGCAGGCTGTGGCAACGTTTGATGTGTAGACAACGAAAGTGGTTCAAGATAAAATGTGTGAGATAGGTTCTAATTGTTTGTTTTCAGAAAGCTAGACTTGTGTAATTTTGCAATTTCAGGATTATTTATGTGACAAATATTTGGGAGTACCTGAAGACTTGATTGTCACAATGTTTACTGTGTTTTTTACCCAAAAATCAATGAAGTGCAAGCTTCAGTACTGTGCTGCAAGTAGTGTATATAGTGTTTAGTTAGTGTATACAGTGTTTAATTAGTATACACAATTTAATTAGTGTATATAGATTTTTTAATTAACACTCATTATTCTGTTTCATTTTTGGTATAATTAATACCTAAATACTTTGTTTTTTCTTTTTTCTTTCTCTCCTTACGTATCTCATCAAATTTAACACCAAGTGAATAAGACAGGCACTGTTTACTGTATGCAAACATGTGCACTGAAAGAGAAACCACTTTATAATACTTTTCTTTCAAAATGAAATAGAAGGAAAAAAAAAAAAACAAATGTAGAAGACAATTATCAAACAGCTGAACTTTCATGATTGTTAGGAATGTATCAGTTAAGAAAACCGGGGTGTGTAGGGGAAGCATTTTGCATGTGGCTGATTTTTGTTGGATCTATAATTCCTCAACTGAGAACAACACAACATCCACCAAAACTGGTACCCCACAAATATTCACAAAACTACACTGCTCCAGTGGGACAAAAATAGTTTTTCCTTACTCCAGACATCAGAAAATATACATTATGATCCAGCTAATCAACACGTGAGTTTACAAATACTATGCATCAATAAGGACCATTTTTGTTTCCATAAGGAATAATTTATAAGTCATAAAAGTGAAACAAATTAAAACATAAAACTGTTTTAAATTTTTTGTCTTAATTTCATTTTGTGAAATAGTATTCTTGGTCTGTAAAGTGTTTTTTGTACAAATACTTTGTCATCAGAAATATACTCTACAGATTTTTTGTACAAATACTTTATTGTCAGAAATATACTCTACGGATTTTTTGTACAAATACTTTGTCGTCAGAAATATACTCTACAGATTTTTTGTACAAATACTTTGTCATCAGAAATATACTCTACAGATTTTTTGTACAAATACTGTGTCATCAGAAATATACTCTACGGATTTTTTTCACAAATACTTTATCGTCAGAAATATACTCTACGGATTTTTTGTACAAATACTTTGTCGTCAGAAATATACTCTACAGATTTTTTGTACAAATACTTTGTCATCACAAATATACTCTACGGATTTTTTTTACAAATACTTTATCGTCAGAAATATACTCTACGGATTTTTTGTACAAATACTTTGTCATCACAAATATACTCTACAGATTTTTTGTACAAATACTTTGTCATCAGAAATATACTCTACAGATTTTTTGTACAAATACTTTGTCATCAGAAATATACTCTACAGATTTTTTGTACAAATACTTTGTCATCAGAAATATACTCTACGGATTTTTTGTACAAATACTTTGTCATCACAAATATACTCTACAGATTTTTTGTACAAATACTTTGTCATCACAAATATACTCTACAGATTTTTTGTACAAATACTTTGTCATCAGAAATATACTCTACAGATTTTTTGTACAAATACTTTGTCATCAGAAATATACTCTACAGATTTTTTGTACAAATACTTTGTCATCTGAAATATACTCTACAGATTTTTTGTACAAATACTTTGTCATCAGAAATATACTCTACAGATTTTTTGTACAAATACTTTGTCATCAGAAATATACTCTACAGATTTTTTGTACAAATACTTTGTCGTCAGAAATATACTCTACAGATTTTTTGTACAAATACTTTGTCGTCAGAAATATACTC
>JAECUM010029810.1:0-29992 GCA_016617855.1 Megalonaias nervosa
TATATATATATATATAATTAAGGTTCAAATGAACATATATTTGCCTTAAATATAGTATGGAGGAATTTGAGAGATTATCCATAATTGAACCTTCCATAGCAAGATTTGATCTTGACAGATTGTCGAAACCTAAATTTAATGTTTCAATGCAAGATCTGGCTTTGATAAATAGTGATATAACCGATCGTATCCGTGAAGTCAAAAAAAAGAATTTCGCGACGATGGTGCGGCTTATGTGTGGTCGACATTTAGAATCAGAGATACCGTCGATGCTACAATGGATGATTCGCGTGCGAGGGAAATTATTAACTATCTTGATAATCAACGATATAATACTCTAATAAAATTTGTAACGCAGACTGACGACGACGTTTGGATTATCCGTGACAAACGTGACTCTGTACGCATTACTGGAAATAACGGTATCTCGTTAAATAAAAGTTCCAAACCAGGAATATTCACCGGCATTGATAAACCGTTATATGAACGAGCGTATCCTGTAAACGCGATTGTTTATGCATTGTATCCGCTAAATAATAAACCTACCGTTGCAGATCTCAAGCCGATGAAATTCTCTCGATTAAAGTGTGTAGCCGAGCGAGTTACAGAACATTTCACAAATGCGGTACGTGGAAACGGTTTGACAGATCTGCGACGTAAAAAAAAATATAAACATGTGGGCGGAAACAGTTAAAGATACCGGAGAATCTATCAGCGATGTTGCTGAACTAGAAAAGAAATCAAATTTTCCAATAACAGTAAAGACGCTCACCGGTGAGATTTTGCATGCGTCAAAATATACATCAAGAGGATCTCCTATAACGATCATTGATCATAACGCACACGCATGGACGTCGCCGTGGTGGTGGTATTTCCACGAGAACGAACAGTTAAATTTTACAACGGCGTTATATTTGACGCTATCAACGATATTAGTAAGAGTGACCCTGTGTCAGTGTGGCTATTTAAGAGTTCAGATGAAAAAAATTATGATCAGTTTGTAAGGCCTAATAGAAAAATTTATCGTACAGAATCTCTCCACGAGGAAATGAAAAATCTTGCTCGGAAATACGCAGACGATGTCAGGGTAGAACTATTTCTAAATAATTGTTTTACAGTTCCTTCAGTTGCTGCCCACGTTGCTCAAGGTAAAAATAAATGGTCGCCGACACGATTAGAGTTTCTCAAAGACATCCAGCGCAGTTGTGTCGAATACGGACATGGCGGATTATGGAATACCAAGTACGACTACGGTGAAGTTATATCGATTGATATGGTGGCGTGCTATCCTGGAAGTTTCCTTGGATACGGATAATGATCTGAGTATTTTAAACGATTTGGACATCCTACACACGAGATGACTAGAGTTGCGATACATGGACCTCTGCCAGATTTTGATTTAACTGTATTTACTTGTATAGAGTCATTCGAGTTTTGCGATGATCTCCATCCGATTGTTTATGCTTGGTTTGGCCGTCATTTCTCAGAAAAATATTGGGCTCGCACAGTATTGTTACGATATATGCTTGATACTGGAATTTTAGCGTCGGTGAAAGTAATCGAAGCCATTATATCGCATTGTTCTCAAAAACAAGATTGGTTGCCGGAGCCAGACGAGTTTGATGCGGAAAGTGATGTCAGGGAAAAATTTCCTAACCTACGCGAAGAAGAAATTAGTGAACTTATCGATAGGGTATCCGCGTATAGAAAAGAAGGTAGTGAAAAAAACAGCGAAAGATCTTCGTAGAAAAATAATTGGTAAATTTACTCAGGGTGGTACGTGTGATCATACACGAACATGTAATAGATTAATTATGGATGATGCTGAACTCGATTTTAATATCGCTGACACAACGGAAAAAAAACAAAAAACAACAACACTTTTATAAGCCGGAATAATGCTTGGCTCGCAGACGGGTCACGATTAGATATCATAGTAGGCTATACTGATGGTGAGTCACCGCAATTCACTCATTTAAGATCTTCCATGCTCAAGTATGTTTCCATAAATTTAACGTCGATGATAAACAGATTTCCTCGTTACGCAGTTAGAGTTGCCACGGATTCATTCGATATAAACAAAAAATATTTAGATTTGTTAAAACCTCCACTCGGCAGCGGCGATTGGGGATTATGGAGAATAAAACACTATAACGTACTCGACTATTCGAAATCCGCCGATGTTGAAATCGCGGAGACGTATTACAACAATAACAATCAAATACCAGCGTATATCATCTGCGTTTGATCCTTTATCCAGACATAAAACCGTTTATCATAATGGACCTGGAGGTTCTGGGAAAACAACACATGCAATTGAATTATTTCGAAGTTCAGACATGATTGTGCTGACAACCACACACAGACTCGCCAGAGAAATGAAACAACGAGAAGCAAAATCACAGACGTATCATAGTTTTTTCAGATGGTCCGGAGATGAGTGGGACCCATCGCGGATGGGTGAGAAATATATTCCCCGGATAATTATCTGGGATGAGATTTGTACTGTGTCGTTGGGTACATTAAAAGTATTTCTAGATTGGTTATTGACAAAAAATACCGCTGTGATAATGTGCGGTGATCATGTCAACCACCACCTTTCGTTGGACAGTCTCCACATGATTGGTTAAAGAACACCGTAGATTATTATGAGGAGATAACCGATGATCATAGAGCCATCGATGAGACTCTGAAAGCGTTTTAAAGATTAATCAGACTGCAGAAAGATAGAATACAATGTGAGATAGCGCGTGAAGCAATTCCGGAAACTCCTGTGAATGATTTTTGGAATACGTGGAGACCAAATGATTTAATAGTTGCAAGTAGAAAGATAGTTCGTGATACGTTGCAAGAAAAACATATTTTTTTTTACATAAAGAAAAGTTCTCAACGTTACCTGTACCATTGTGTTATCGCCCAGCAGATACTCGACGACAAAATATCGATATTGAAATTCCAGGACGAGACGCTGAAAGTCTCCAGAAACAAAATCTTGTGTTAGATGATATTGTTTTAGTTAATGTTAGTGCGGTTGAAAACGCGTTGAGTATGAATAACTCACCGTGGAAATTGGGATACGCTATAGAGATTCATTCGTCACAAGGATTAACTATCGCTGACACAAATATCTGGATCATCGATGATTACATCGAGTGGTCAAATTTAGTTTATCTTGCAGTATCTAGAGTCAAAAGAATCTCTCAGTTACACAGGGTTGTCTTAGACTCCACACAAAATAATAATGAAACTGTTAGTGACGCAGTAATAGGAAAAAAAATATTTGGTTATAAGCAATGTGACAAAAAAAATAATCGCGACTTTGATATTGATGTTGAATTTATTATGACACTAAAACAACGACAGAATAATCATTGTGCACGTTGTAATTGTCACATGTTGTGGAAGTATTCGAGTAATAATCCAAAACAATTCACCGTGGATAGAATTAATAGTGATCTCGCACATACACGTGGTAATGTCATATTGACATGTCTTGAATGCAGTCGACGTAGGGGTTCCAATTTACAGAAGTGAACGCGGTGGTAATTGTGCATCCGTAGGAATTGCTTGTAATTATTCGCGTACAAATCCCCGCTGAGGAACATTTGAATCGAGTCTGTAGATTGCAGACCTACCCGTGGATCTAACCACGCTAGAAATTGTATGTGTAGTCACACTCCAGATAGGATCAGTTGCTCTTGTTTTACCCCCTTCAAGTTCACCAGGTTTATATAAATATCTTACAGTCACATTGCCTAATACTGGTTGAGATTGTATGAGTTTGTTCCGCGGTATTATATATTTGTCCGTAATCGCATCAATCGGTTTCATAGAAATTAAACGAGTAATTTCATTTATTTAACGCAGATATCACACTTGGTAATCTTGCAACCCATTCACAAGATCTCATGTCGCTCTACATTCTTTCCTTAGCATACTGATACCAAATAACCGCTCAGCGAGTGTTCGATTAAATCGTTCAACTATTGCCTGATGACGATGAATTGCTGTGTGTCCTCGTCTGATTTTGACATTATGTTGCTTCATCAGCAATGATACTGCACCAAGAAATTCTTAGCCAGGATCAACTTGTAATAGTTGTGGCCATTGTAGACCACCACGTTGATACATTCGTTCAAACGCAGATGCAACTTCAGATGCTGTTTTAGTTGATAGCGGTTCTGCTTCCTTATATCTACTTGGAAAGTGAACGACGATTACCGCGTATTTGTATTTGCGCGATCCGCTGACAGATTGATGACGTCCACGTGTTTTAATGGTATGATGTGGTAAAAACAAAATATCTGCTTGATGAACTTGATTAGGAACGCTGACATCAAAATGCGCGTGTTTAATTTTCTTAGGTGGACGTAGATAGATTTGCCATATTGCCAGTCGTGCTAACCACGCTGAGGCAACAGCACGTGAGACCTTTGCTGCTTCAGTAAATTTACCAATTGCTGCTTTACCTCTCCATTATCCTCTCGTGGAATAATACACCGATTCCATTATAATAGATATATAATTAATTACCAGCCCCTAACTTTAGTTTGCCCTTCATAGCAGATTTCACTAGAAAACTAGCGAGTTTTTCTTTGAGTGATATATTCTTTATAAAATTTAACGCGTGAATCAATTTTACGTCTGCGAAATGTCGTTGCTGTAAATCCTTGCTTCGATACGCAACATCATTAACATGACACGCTTGACCAATCTTATTTATTGGATACTCTCCTGGTCTTGGTTGGTCTTGGTTATCGAGTCGGATATCAAGTCGAGTTTCTGGATCACAATAATTATATCCTGGTAAGTGTTTTTCTCCGGGATATTTTCCCCATGGAGTTCCTGGTAATTTTCCCAACAACGAGGCAATATCATTGCCTGTCTTTGTTCTTGAGATAAATTTACATTTTTTGTGCCACACTTTTCACACTTACCTGTCAGTGCACGCCTTTTATTTTTTTTTTATCGTTGTCGTTAATCCAACGGTGGGGGTGGGTGGCTTGCATCGAACACGATATAGATTCATATTATTTATCATATGGATATAATTGACTTTTCAGCGACACGAAAACAAGAGCCAATTAAGCATCACCCAGCATTGCAAAATTCTGTCAGGATGATAATAATAGGTCCATCTCGATCAGGCAAAACACAATTATTGCTTAATGTGATAATGAGATGGCTCAAGTGGGATACATTATATTTGGTAGCTCCATCCGTTGATGATCAACGATGCTATGAAGTCCTTAAAGATTTTAATGAAAATGCAAAGTCGTTCAATGAAAACGGAGATAACGTCATTGAGTTTATCACTGATATTGATGAAACACCATCTGTGCATGATTTGGATGGAAGTATTAATAATCTCGTAGTATACGATGATATTATGCTTGATAAACAGTCAAATCCTGCCCGGATATTTTCCAGAGGCAGACATAAAAACACAGACGTGATTTATGTTACCCAGCGGTATACACAAATACCAAAAGTGATCAGAGATAACTGTATTACTTTAGTTGTGTTTAGCGGAGTCGATACACATACGCTGCGAAATATTCATCAAACTTGGTGTTCAGGCGATATGGACATGATTAAATTTAAAAATTTCTTTTCGCGAGCACAAGCTACCCCACTCAGATTTATGACAATAAATTTATATGACCCTACGTCAAGGCATCGTAACTGACTTGATAAAATGTTTGGTCCTTGATGCTAAATATCTCTTCCAAAACGATGGAGTAGTTAAGCAGTTATTTCCCCCTTGATGTTGTCAACAGTATATATATGAATGAATGAACATAACTGCGTATCGCCTAGCACATTTATGCAAAAATATGTAAGATTGTTGTGAATTTCGCGCACGTTTGACTGAGTCAAGGGGAATTTCCTGCTAGGTAACTATATGATTATCTTTGAAACGGTTGAGATTTCCTCATTTTGTTTATCCATGTTGTTGTTGTTTTGATTCAGAACTGGCAAATGTCATCAAAAAGTAAGCAGAAAAAATTAGATTTTCTTTGCATAAATATGATAATAAAATGTTTCCGATATCAAATGTTGAAAGTTTAGTTATTGGAGATGAAGAAGAATACTCTTATAGGTTGTCCCCCTAGCATTTTTATTAATAAATAATAGTTGTATTTACTGATAAATAATGTTGTTTTTATTGGGTTTTTTAAGAAATATTATCTTTGATTTTATGATTTTGTCAAGTTTCTTGCTTCGATCGGATTTGTCAATGATAACAATTAAGATAAGAAGAAAAAAAAAATTCAACAATAAATAAGCCACCCCTACAATGTGAGCTACTTTTAGGTTTCCAAGGATTGGTTGGCTTATATACAATACAATTATATAGAGTTCGCCCCTAATTGCTTAAAATTCAACAGAAAAAAACACACTCTCCCGCCATGTCACCACCTGGTGGGTGTACTTTCGCACTCCCCGGGGTTGATTATGGGAGGAGAGTGTGCAAAATCTGTTGAACGTAGAGAAGGCCCCGTAAATACTGTAAATATGTATATATGTAAATACTGTAAATATGCTATAATTATGTGTTTGTGCAGTCCCTAGAGATAAGTACTATAATTAAGTTTATATGTGTCTGTGCCATCCTTTATATAAGTACTATAATTAAGTTTACATGTATGTGCTGTCCATATAGATACTACCATAAATAAGATTATATGTTGTGCTGTCCATGTATGTACCCTCTGAACTTGCTAGGATGTTGATTGGCAATCTAAGAGTTCACATGGGGGTTGTGCTGTCCATAGAATTAAGTTAGCTAAGATTATATGTTGTGCTGTCCGTATATATATATGTATGCTCTGGACCTTCTAGGATGTTGTTTGGCAACCTAGGGGTTCACATGGGGATTGTGTTTCGTCTAATTTCGTATATCCTCTGGACCTTCTAGGATGTTGTTTGGCAACCTAAGGGTTCACATGGGGATATTTCGAATACCCCTGAGCCTGCTAGGATGTCCGTTTGGCAACCTAGAGGTTCACATGGGGTTGTGATGTGATTATATGTTTTGTAAATATTTTGTTCTTCAGATTTCAGAAATATATTTATGTATTCAGAAATAGTTGTTTATTCAGAAATAGTTATTTAATTACAGCAGCAGAGAGGGTGAGACCACGCGTACGTAAACGAGTCGCATAAAATACACGTCAATGACGAGTAACCCACGACGCAGTCTGTTTTTCCCCGTGTTTAGTTTAGCGCTATTGACCTTGTTTCAGTCTTTATAGGAACTTTATTTTCCATAAATAAGGTCTCTATGGAAAATGTCTGCCCACCCTCTCTGTTTTATTGGTAGTTTGTTTATCATTTTTTTTTTCGTAGGATTTTTTGTCGGAAACGTTATTTTCAATTAGAGGTTTTTCATTTCGACTCTGCTCACCCTCTCTGCTGCTCAGAACAATCAGCTCGTGCTAAACTTCAACAGAATCAGACTTGTAGTGACATTTAATAAATTTCCTAACCCAGAACCGATATATTTATATTGTATTGTCTGTAAATCCGCTAGACGGTTTATTATCTGTGATCGAATTCAGCCGTGCTAATGATTATATCTTCGACAGCTACTGAATACAATTTAATAATCTTGTTGTGACAAGTAATTCTGTGCAAACACATATTCATAAATACAATCGTATAGACACTGATTTGTAATACCACAAGAGATAACGGTTGCTATCGATATTGCCTCGACAATTTTAATAGGTGCATCTACCGCGGTTGTCGTGGTTGTAATTTTAGTTACGCCATGATCAAACGTTGTTGCCGCAGCAACCCCACAAATAGCATCTACAACCAAATGCACGCGTTTGTATTTTATGATCAACGCGGCTGTTTTGGAGATTTCATCTTGCAGTTGTTGCTCCACTTCGGTTACTTTTTCACATTGGTAACATTGAGGTTCCATCATAGCTTTTCTGTTGATGATACAAACGCGTGGTACAATTGGACGACTGTTAAGCCATTTCCTGACTCATCATGTCCAGATGGAAGACGCACGCGCACTTGTAGCCAATTACCCGTTTTTACTGGTACAAATGGCATACAATTATAGAAAGTACCAGCCTCAGGAATATTTATATTTCATATTATGCGTTCTGGGGGGTCCAACACCCTTTTCATTTAAAAACGTACTGATGAAACACTGTTACCTGAAAAAGTGCATACGTACTGAATAATAATTGAGGTCCATTTTGTCTCACTTGAGTCAATGTTGCTGTGCAATATTCTTTGGTGAACGTAACCGAGCTGGATACGGCATTATGGAAACAATCCCGGAGTGTTTTGGCACTTGTCTGTATTTGTGATGGTTCCAAGCAGACCTCGAGCTGCCATTGGTACGTCAGGGTGATCCCATCGGTCAGTTTCTACTTGGCCTTTAAGAAGATTTGATTTCCGTGTATGCTAGGGTCTGGTAACAGATATTCCTTGATAAGTGAAGGACAATTATATGCAATGGTATATCGAATCTTAAACAGAAACAGCAAAAACAACTAAGTATCCTTCCGGATAAAATGTAAATGATTCAAACTCAATTTCAATCATTCTGATACAATATATGTGAAATAATCTACAGCAATACTAATTTTGGCGATGAATGATATTGGTAATACAAAGCCAAGATACCGCTGGTCATTTTTCAAATATTACCATTATACCACACCCACCTTTGCTCCTGTTAGAGTCAAGAAATATGACCCAGAATCGCAGACCTTTAAAATATGACGTTTATGTATATGAAAACTATAAGGAATGGAAAATAAGTCGACCATTGGCAAACGTTGATAAACTTTTCCTTGTTTTGATTAATTTTCTTTGAAGTTGGATCAATGAAGCTACTATGAATGGTGGTGCGGGCACATTTGCTATTTTTTCAGCTAAGAATAACTTTGTTGTAGCATTGGTATCATGAATATATAATTTGATATAAGCAATCAATACACCCGCATCTCTGCACCAATTTCAGTGATTTCAGACATTTTTTTGCGACTGCACCTATCAACTTGATAACAGTATCTTCAACGTTAACAATATACATTTGCAGTTTGCCAGTTTGATCTTGAAAAATAACATGCTCACCTTCTTCGACATCAACAACAACATCACTAGTAAACAGTCAAATCCGCTTTAGTGGCAAATCTGCTTAGATCCACAACATCACCGTGTCATCGGTCTGAATAATGTATGCATGTGCATGGTACCAACGATGTAAGCTCATTTAGCATAAAGACAACAAAAAAAAGTTCACTGATTAGCCATCGCGAGCAAATCGAACGTGGACACTGGACGCGTGATCTACATGTTGTACTGGGTAACAGAAGACCTATTCCTGATGGTATTCATCGACTCGTTCCTGGCAATCGAAAACCTTTTTCCTTTCTTGCAGATATACCAGGACCACGATGCCTTATGTGACCTCCAACCGTGTTTTTCAGTTCCTACAGCCCCAACACAAAAGTTTTAGCAACCACTGGAGCCGCTGATACTAACAATGCTGGAATCTCTGACTTAGATAGTTTTAATGTCACTGAGGTATTGTTTTGTTTGGCCGCAATAAAGTATACGAATTGTATTTGAGTCAGCAACACGGGAACATTTCCATTGAACATTTTGTTAAAGAAAGTTTAAATGTGATGCCACAATTATTTTTAATTGTGTTCTTTATTTTACCCTGCTGAGTTTCACTAAGTAAGCAACATGTTTAATTATGACTTTTTCACAACATGTACATCAAATATCCTCGTTCGACCATAGGTTTTTCTCCAGCAACAGAGTGTTGTCAGACATTATCACAGCATAACATAGATAACCACTATCAGTCTCACCAGTAATGTTCGTCCGTCGATGTCGATCACTACCACAGCTTCAGTTATCTATTGTCAAGCGTGTGCTTGGAGATGACTAGTGAAGCCAACAGGGTCTGGAAAATCTCTCCCGTATGTTGAGCAGACAAGAGTTGCTCAGGGGTCTCCCATGAAGTACTATTGATATGCAAGTTTTTCAAGGATATTTTCAGTGAGTCCTTGAATGGCTTCTTGTGTTCTCCAACAGCGAGCTTTCCCTCGCAGAGTTCGCCATATAGCAGCTGTTTTGTAATTCGTTTCTCTGGCATGCTGACGATCTTTTCCTGCCCATCTAACTTGGACCCTCATGGAATTTAGCATTTCCACTCAGTGTTTTCACAGAGGAACGCTTCATCAGTCTCAGAAATCTCATTCAGACGGGAAAACTCAGAGATGAACTAAATCAAGATGTGCGAGATACACGCAGTGAGAATGACGAGTTAAAGTAGAGATATAAACAAAATTTACTTACTGGTTTACGGAAGGTTTAAATAGTTCAGGTGTACGTGTTAAAGATGGCTGTTATGAACTAGCTGTTCTTGGTTAAGGTATAATATATTTGAAAGGTTACTGTTACTACCATTTGCCAACATCAGACCTTTCAAGTACATCTGAATTATGTCATTACATGAAATGTTTTTGAAATTTGAAAAAACATTAGTTCGTATCAAAATCATTTAAATCAAAGTTAAAATTTGTTTCGTATTATTGAAACAACTATACATCATTATTTCCACATGTACACTGATATATACATGTTGTTTCCTGTAAATACGTCTTGAGGCCCTTGATTACTTGACACCATAACGTTTTCCAGGTCACAAGGTTCATTCACAGCTTTGTTTGGCGCCATTACTATACAGATTTGCTCACTGGATAGAATGTTGCATCATAGGTGTATTAGGTGAATTAATAACCCAAGGGACATGACAATTATTGAACATACCTATAGGAAATACATTCTTTTGCCTAACAGAAAACATTATATGCACAAACTAAATATACCTTCATCACGTCCCCAAGCCCTTCAGTGTCCAGCAAAAGAAGAACCACGTTATATCTTTCTGGATGTGGTCTGCACAACACCCATATACCTTTTGTCGTAGCTTGAATACTTGATCCCAGTGGAAATCCTTTGATTAAAAAAATACAATTTTATTTGCATGTTATATCAAAGAAGAGAAAGTTAGATTTTTGAAGGATGAAAATGTGAATGAGAACTTAATTTTTACAGTCATTGTTTTCAGACTGAGTATTTCTACCCAGGTAGGGGTAGGGTTGGTGATGAAGTACCTAAATAAGGAAATAATGTGTGAAGTTCACATATCCACTCTTAGTCTTCCAAGTCCTTTATTATGTTTTTATAGATGTTTGTTCTACTCCTAAGATGAAATCTCTGCCTGTGCATCATCTGCTGCTTGTAGTAGCATATTATATGAAGTACAGAATTTTCATTCTCATTTCTTGGTTTGAACATGCAAATTTACCTTGTCGTTTCCCTGCCAAATAGTTGAGGAGATATGATTGGCCAGTTCTGTAGGACCTCATTATGGCAATGACAGTAAGCGGACATCTGATTAGTTGTAACTGATCAAGCACCTCACTGCATGCCTTTAATTTTCCATCAAGACCATTCTCAATCAGGCACAACGGTTCTCGAAAAATGGTAAGTGTCTCATATGTTGTCCATGAATCTGGGAAAATCAATACAGAATTAGAATGGAAGCTCTTCTAAAACCAATGAAGCAAACCATCACCGTGGTAACATTAAATTGCTGAAATGTCACCATTTAGATTTGACTTCAAAAGCACCTTTCAGATCCCATGAATGTTATTACAAGAGAAAACACGTATGATCCCTATAATAATAACTAGAGAAATTACTAAACCAAACAAAACACTGGACCGTCTGTAGTAAAAATATTTAGAAAATTATGAACAATTATACTTTCAGTTATCACTGTGCATATTAGTAAAAACAAAAATATCAAATTAATGGAAACTTAAGCAAACCTTGACACCCAGTTTACTCATTTCATTAAACATGTTTTCCTGTACAGCACGGTGAAAAAGAGCCATGACTACATTTATGATGTATCATTGTATAAATATCATGGAAAATGTGAAACACTTTGCTACCAATATTATGTAATTCTAAGGATTAATTAAAGTTACATTCTGAATATAAAATGCTGTATTCTTTCATGAGTGTAATTCAGAGCAGCATCGGAAAACTTATAATTTGGAACAGGTATGATGTAAATGAAGGCCACTATATGTATCCTTGATGTAAAGGCACTCATCTCAGTCTATATAAGAAAATATAAATAATCGAAATGTCTACAGATTATATTCACTACAACAATAAACATAGCATATATTTATTCTGTTCAGCCCACTGACAATTCCTTTTACAAAGTTTTATCTATTTTTTGAATGTATAACTTACCTGATCTCTCGATCTTTTTTCAGACTCGATGCATCCCCCTAAAAAAGAATGCTGTTCATCTTTTAGTGATCAAAGCTATAGCTATACAGTGTATCCCCCAGGGGTGTAAAACGGAGGGTAAAAAACCCTTTTGTGTCAGAACTGAGGGTCAAAAATGTGGGGATCAAAAATGTACCGACACATTTTCATCTCACCCATACTTTTTCAGCTTGAAATAGGATATTGCAACTTGCAGAGAATGCTGTCTCTCTAAAAATAGAAATAAACCAACACGCGCAATTAACATACAACTGCATTGTCCATTCAAAGGATAATTGTATTGCTTCATTTTTCTTTCAGTTTAAAGTTGTACTTTTAACAGTCTCCTTATAATCTTTTTGTAGCAATATTATAGACCAACACATTACATTAAAGTATATCCCCCAGGTGTGTAAAACTGAGGGTTAAAAAAAAAAAAAAAAAAAAAAATTGTGTCAGAACTGAGGGTCAAATAAAAAATGTGTGCGGTCAAAAATGTATTGACAAATTTTCATCTGACCCATACATTTTCAGCTTGAAATAGGATATTGCAACTTGCACAACATGCTCTCTCTCTAAAAATAGAAATAAACCAACATTTGCAATTAACATACAACTGCATTGTCCATTCAAAGGATAATTTTATTAGTTAATTTTGCTTTCAGTTTAAAGTTGTACTTTTAACAGTCACCTTATAATATCGCATCGCCACTGATACTCCGCAATTCAGATCTGCGGAAGATGTTACTAATTTTGACATCTTTAACAATGCAGTATGCGAGTATATAGAACGAGTAAAGCAAGAAAAGAAACTAAAGGAGAAGAAATGAAGCAGCGACGTGAAAAAGCAAAAGCAGAAAGGAAATTTGCCTCAATAACAAGTACAAAAAACCCACAAAAAACAGACAAAACAACAAGGATAATCTGGTCATATTCCGACCACATAGGGTGTTGACATGAGATCGACAACTTCATTATTGATACCGATTACTGTGTCCTTAACTGGCATACGGGAAGCAGTCAATCGGGTTTCTTGCAACAAGTTGTATTATTCAAAAAGCCTATAACATGAGTTCTTATTACTGTAAATTTATTTCATTTTGACTATATACGCAGGGGTAAATCCGACCGTGTTGTGGCTTATTCCGACCTCTGATATGTGTAATTCCGACCACCATATATGGACTGTACATATACAAGTTTCATCTGTAGAATACAAACATTTATTTTGTTTTGACAGCTTTAAAGCTTTTAATTGTTTGTTTTGTTTGGATTTTTTTCAGATAGAGAGATAGCAGATAGAAAGATATATTGCTACATAGATAATTGTGGATGTTATTATAGAGATAACTGTGGAGAGAATTAACATTATATTTGTATTCAGATTTCTACCTTTAATATTCTTGATCGTTTTTAATTACGTATCTATTCCTGTTATTTTTTTTTCAAAGTTCAATACAAGCTAATCATAATTCTATATTTTCTTGAAGCTTGTATTCTTGGTCGGAATTGTACTCTTAGTAAAAATAGCCTGGTGTAAATCCGATCACTATATACAGAACATTGCATACTATTGTTATTTGTCCTAAAAATGGTGCAATTTGTACTTTGTTTTAGTGCGACAAAGCATCATTTTAAAGCTACCATAGCATAATTATTATGTTATTGAAAGCTATACAAATCTTGGATGATTGAAGCCTGACTAGGACCCTGAATAAAAAAAAATTATCAATGCTTCTTCTTAACTCGCGCGGAAGAGAAAGACTACTGATGCGAATACGTCATTGTGTCACACGATGCCCTCGTCGCCTGGAAACATCTTTACTAATTTGCATCTGCATGTGCACAAATAAAAACAAAGAAAACAGCAAGTAAGTTGCATATGTTTGTTGTAAGCAGCTGGACGTACATCCACTGTCGGAATTACCCTTCTGGTCGGTATATGACCATGTTACCCAAGTATGGATGTGCTGGAAATAAATAGGATTAAAACGGTCATTCTTTAGGTCTTTTATTTGAGTTCAGAAAACATTGGCTATAGATGCAATGATGATTGTTCACTTCAAATACGGCTTATAAAAATGTTTGTCAAGAAGCTCCAATATGAAATGGGATTTTTAATTTTTTTTAACTCTTTGACCATTTCAGTTCTGAATGTTCATTCCTATGAAAGCCAGTGTACTTCATATCCATGACTTGAAGCTTATAGGCTGTACACACAAAATACATTTCTCTGCACCAGTGCAAAAAAGTTATCCTTGAATTTGAAAGAGATACCGCAAGTCTTGGTTTTCATCAAGGAGTGACTCTCCCTCTGTGAAATAGATGTCTACTTTTAAGTTTCGAATATGGTACAGAGAGCAGTGACATTATTTGATTCCTTGACTAATATGGACATACCTTCCACAGTGTTTACAAAACCATCTGGTGACGCATCCAGAAGTTGAAAATCTTTGGAGACTACAGGTCCGCAGGGGTATACTGAATTCATAGAGTCCTCCATGTACCTCTGTACAGTGACAGCCTCATGTTTGCGCCTATGTTCAGCAGGTGCTGACTTTACATTTGTGACAACATTAAATGATCTGGCTAACTTGGTGATATCTGTTCTATTTGATGAGTTTCATATCCAACAAAACACTTCCTAGAATGAATTGTGAAGTTAAAATTTCTTTAATTATGCCGAATATGTTTTATAGTGTGCCTGGATAGTTTTAAATGACAGAAAAATAAGTAGTAAAAGAGTACATAATGAGAGAAGAATAGGTCTAGCCAGACATTTAAAATTTTAAAAATGAGCAACTCAATAAATAGTTGATATTAATATATTAATTTCTATTTGATTGCAAGTCTAATCTGTACATCAATTTAAAAATTAAAAAGTAAAAAGGACCACAGTGGGAAAATGCATTCACTTTTATATAAACTGTTCAGCCGGCGTAACTTTGAAGTCCTTCTGAAGTAATCATAACACATCTGCACGTTCGATGAGCACAAATATGTTCAAAATCTTTAATATTTCACTGTACGAAGATAAAATTACACTTTCTTTACATATTAGTCCCTTGGCCATGGTTGTTGTTGTTGCTGGTGTTGTAGGCTTTAACGCCATGTTTCAGCACAAGATAGGCTATACATGGTGGCCAGTATAAATGGTGGAGGGAGAACCCAGGAAGACCCCGGAAAGAACCACCGACCCACGAGAAGCTTTATCACATACCCACATTGGTTGAACCTGAGACTCGAAACCCATGCAGACAGGTGAGAAGGCAATGATCCGTAACAGTGAGCGCTTTGGAAAGCTCAGCCACTCTGGGACGCCCTTGGCCATGGTATAATGGCGAGTGTTCTCGACAACAGAACCACATTTGGATCGTAAAATATCTTTATAAGCAACCCTTTTCTGAAGAATTTCTACTTTAGCTTTCATTACTAACATCGTGTAACATGTGCTGAAAGATATATTTTAACATGCAAACCTTTCAAGGAGCTCATTCACTCGTCCTGAAATCCTCACATTTATTTTCTTTAGTTCTTCTCTCAACTGAGGAATTGTTATTAAACCAAATTTTAATTCCATGATCAATACCAAAACATACTTTGGAATGTACATTTATATGTGTGTATATCAGCTGCTAGACCAGTAGTGGTGGTGCTGCCTATACATTTTCAAGGTCAGATGACTGACTACTAGTCCTCATTGCTTGATCAATATCAGCAGTGTTGATGTTCATTAGCACCTGTGTCTTGCTTTATACAGTTTCTTTTAACATTTTTGATGTTGTTCGTAGGTGCCATTACTATGTTTAACCATCGTTGCATTACACTAGTGTAAGCGTGAGCGAGTGACAGCTCAATTATGATGCATCAAATGTGAACTAGAAATATATTGAACAACAAAATAACAATTTAAACCAGACCCCAACAAATCAAAATACTTAGACTCAGGTGATAGTAAGCAGTTTCTTGGTCACATTTTCTTTTCTATCTTACTTTCGCCGAAGGAAATTTGATTTTTAATCAAAGACTATAAAGCCCTCATAGACCATGCTTGATCCTTGTATTACTAATCATACAAATACCTAAAAAAATTCCACATTTGTACCTATAATCTCCAGATGACAACAATAAGGTAATCAATTAACAGCTGGTTGTGATGTTGTTAGCTTTAATTCCATTACTCTGCCATGAATCATTGCACTGGTTGCAATGACTGCTGAACAGTTCCAGTATCGAGTAGACTGGTTCTAACTGTTTTCTGCAATGCATGGGTGTAATGTGTACAAATACCATATATTTTTCATCAGTTTTTTTAATAAAAAAATAAATCAAAAGTGGTAGATTTCAACTGCATAATGGTATATGCAGTAGAGAGCCTTAACAATTGTATTCTGTCCTACTGCCAAGTAGAATCACAGGTTTATTAAAGCCAAGTGAGCATTAATTATGGGTAACCTAGGCAATCTGTTCCCCATTCATTGGTCACATGCTTCACTTTACAGAAAGCTTACAGTTTGGAATAGAAGTATGATAAGGAGACACTCATGGGAGGGGGAGCTGTACATGGGGATAAATACTTAATAATTTACTAGTCTTTCAACAACATGAAAATAAATTTCCACATATCATCAGCACAATAAGAGCTTTGATAGGCAAATAACATTTTTTAGACAAACCCGATGTGCACTTCATTTAGAATGCTGGAGGGTCCCAATCTGAATTTAAAGCGGGCCTGAGCGTCAGCCTGTCCATTTTGTTTTAGCACAGAGTATGATTCTTTAAAGAAATCAAGCAGCATATAATGATGTTGAAGAAAGCTATTAAACATTCATTTTATTAAAGAAACTTATCTCTCGATTAACCAACTTTGACATTCCTTGGTTGCCATCACGTATCAACCAACATCAATAGAACTAAAATTTTGATTCTGCTTTTTATTCATGATAAGGCTAATAAGATAAGTGTGTTTCCCGTCAGCCTATAGTCCCCATTTTTCGTTGTCGACCCTAGCACTTTTTCTCCCCACGAAAATTTTAAAAAGATCAGAAAAAAAGTTTTTAAAAAAATTCCCGACATTGATTTGTGCATCTAGTCTAGCCCAGCACTTGATGCGCTTCCTACATTATATATACACATCATTATCATATTTATAATGTTTTAAAAAATAAAATGCCTGCTTACCTACCGCTACCTTAATATACCCTCGAAAACCCCACTCGCAAGCTCGCAATTTGCAAGTGGAAAAATGTCATTTGCAAGCTGAGAAAATAACAAGCAGGCTATCATATGGCGATATTTTTTAAAAACAAAATCATGATTTTCTATCCACTTTTAAACAAAATAATTTATTTACTGGCAAACATTTTGAATAGGGTTTTCAGTTTAGACGCGAATCACAATTGCCGAGAACATAGAGTTAGAATAACAATAATAATGTACTTATACATCTTGAATGCATGCCATGCACACGTGAAATGCATGCATAGAGGCATATTCTGAGCATACATACCCACCCCTTTCGGCGTATTGTCAACTGCGCATCTGTACCGAAGTAACTCGGCAATATTTAATGAATTCGGATTCAGAAGAGTCGATTGCGTTGGCAGCAAGCACCCTGTAACGCTCAGACATCACAAGGGTATCACATGCTGTGTGTTAGTTTCAGCGTGCTTTGTTTTAAGTTCATTCTTTTCTATTTTGTGTTCACAGTGTCTTTTATTCATCCCCACTTCGCTGGGTATCCTGTGTTTGGATTATTAATTATTATTTACAGTGGTATTTAATATAGCTATTTAAAAGATTTACTAAGTAATTGGTACTTCTCGGCTCCAGGCTCAAGCTTCCAGTGGTTGATTTATAGGTTAGGTTAATCGTTTTTTTTATAAAACTGCAATTATTATGTTAAGAAAGAAGTAGTAAAACCAAAGTATTTATTATTATTAAAACAAAGAGAAATATGTAATATTATCATTTTTTTTTTCTGAACCTATTATATATTCGATGTTGACAGTTGTCGTTGCCCCACCCCGTCCCAGTCCTTCCCCCCATTGTTGGCATTCTTTAGCTAGCGAGTTGTCATAACACATTGCGAGTTTACTCATGGCTACACTTTTCGAGGGTTGCTTAATTTGAAAACTAGTGCAATAGGAAACACATATTTTCTTTTTTTGGGGGGGGGGATTCTAAGTATAGTCATAAAAAATACATTGCTGCTTACCAATTCATTTTCTATAAATTTAGTAAGAATTTATATAATTAAGAAGGTTATTAACCTGTTATTAGTGTTTTTTTATGTTTTTTCTTTTTGTATTATCTGTTGCTGATATCTAGGCATAATTAGTTTAGCTTTTATATGAGTGTTGATCTTCAGAAATTGAATACATTCAAAGTTGAATGAGTGAGCTCTGCTGCAATAATCATAGTGAACACAGTGACAATATCTACACCGACCTTAACATTAATATGAACAGATCAAAATAAACAGAAAATAATAACCTTTCAAGCCAAAACCTTTCACCTCCAGTTTGGAGTAGTTATGGAAGTTCTACCAAGGATATTTCTTTAAGGCCAATATCAAATATGAAGTCATGTAATAACAACAATGCATGTAGCAAACGATTTTATAGCCCAGGCAAACTCATGGCTTAGCAATTAGGGGCAAAATACAAGGCATATATATAATGTTTTCAGTTTATGCGTAATACAGTACAGACTGAGCAAAGCAAGAAAAATAGTATGAACAAAAGCAATTCTACTTAGATGAAGCCAGAACCAAACTGACAGAAATACGGGAGGCTATTTATTATATAGTAAATACAATCATATCTACCGAAGATACCCATTTCACAACTAAGCCTGTATAATAGTAGGCATTTCAGTTGAATTGCGAAAATGATGATAACACATATAATGAATGTCCAGGAGAAATTACAAGTACCTGCAATTATAATAATAAGACATTTTATTTAAAAAAATGCCCCCATATGCACATACTGACTGGTCCCGTCATATTTTCCTATGTTGTGTACATGCATATCTTCAGGCATTTAACCTTTGATTATTACTGTTTTTAATTTAACTAATTTTACAAAGTAATGATGGCATTAGTTATAAAAATGTAGAGGCACAATTTCAGTTCATTACATAAATGATGGTATGGTTTGGCTGTTGAGTATTTATGACCATCGTTAAATTTACAGGCCAGCAAGGAACCAGCCACTAATGGAGGTGGGGTGGGGTGCGTGTGTGCATTCAGTAGGATATTTTGTTTTATTTTATCTCAAGATAAACTTGCTTTTAAACAAATTAAATTTGTTTGTAAACTAATAGATACATGTATTATGGTTTTTTTTTTTTTTTTTTAACTTCTACTGGACATATACCAGAAGAGCTTTTAGATAGTCTGTTGACCGTCATCAGTAGTCCATTGCTTTGTCTGTTAAGACAAGTTTGTTGTCACTGCTTCTCCTAAACTACTTATAGGATTGCATGAAACTTTACAAACACATTCATCAGAGGGTCTGAAAATGGTGCTGGACAGACATCCAATATGGCCACCACAGTGGCCATCTTAAAAATATTGTTATCACTATTCCTAAATGAATGGTCATATCACTATTCTGTTTTCGCTAAAAGATTTCACATGATGTCTAGCTGGTCATTAATGAAAACAGTATCACCAATATGGCTGCCACTGACCATCTTGAAATTCTTGTTACTGTTACTTCTCCTGAATGAATGGGCATATCAGCATGTGGTTTTCACTAAAAGAATTCTGCTACTGGCAAGTTGGTCCTCAATAAAATG
The DNA here is from genome assembly GCA_016617855.1 of Megalonaias nervosa. Lineage (NCBI taxonomy): Eukaryota > Metazoa > Mollusca > Bivalvia > Unionida > Unionidae > Megalonaias > Megalonaias nervosa. The sequence continues at coordinate 20,146 of JAECUM010029810.1, forward strand.
GTGCCAGTCTGACTTCCAGTATGGCCCAAAGACAACCATCATGAAAATCTTGTTATTGCTACTTCTGATTGGAGGTCGATATCAACACGGGGTTTTCACTAAGAGACTTTGTATAATGTATAGTTGGTCCTAACTAAAATGGTGCTGATCTGATATCCAATATGGCCACTACATCAGACATCTTGAAAGGCTTGGCATCGCTACTTGAATGGATGGTCATATCAACATGGAGCTTTCACTATAAAATCTCATCCGCTTAAATGACAATGATACTATAATAAGTTCAGTATGGCCACTACAATGACCATTTTTAAAATATTGTTATTTCTACTCATCTTTTATGGATGGCTGTGTCAACATGGGGTATTCACCAAAAGACTTCTTAAGATGTCTAGCTGGTCCTAAATAAAAATGCTTCCGATCTGACATCCAATATGGCCACCATGGCAGCTATCTTAAAAATGTTGCTATCACATCTCTACTTAAACAGAAAGTAATATTGACATGGTGTTTCCACCATATGCCTTTATATGATGTCCAGTTGGTCTTAAATGAAAATCGGATGACCAAAATCTCCATCACCACAGGGCTTATCATTGGAAAAAGTACAGTAAATTTATTTGCTTGATATATTTAACAGTTGAAAGTGTTCTGTGTTATCATTTGGCCCAAAATTACAGTAGCATTTCTACTGCGCTATCATTTTAGCCTTGTGACACTTTAGAACCCACTGTTACAATTTAATGTTTCCTGATATCCATTAAAAAGTAATCAGTTAATTAAACACCCATTCACCAAATACTAAAACCCCATCATTCAAATGACATCTTTTATTTTCTTATATGTGAGATTATTAATATAATCCAGGATAATTGCTTGCTCACTTAGCCACTACATGTATCTGTTGTACCTGTCTTGGCCAATCTTCTGGTGCATGATCTTTGTTTTTGGATTTGCACTGACATAGTCACTTGATTGGCCTGCCATGATGGAGTCCACTGATATCATGTATTATATATATATCGGTGATTTCCATTATCAACTCATAACGTGTGACACATATTTTTAAATTAAACAAATGGTGACTGATCAGTCTGAAAAATGAACACTGCACCTTCAGAACAGGCATAGAATTACCCAGCTAGCCCCAACTAGATCTGTCATTGATGATTAAACATTGGTGATTCCAAATCAGACAGTGGAAATTACCTAAAGAAAGATCATACGAAATGAAAGACAGTTTTCAGCAGTGAATGAGATATTTCATTTACTTTGGTGAAAATCAGTGGATCACATGGTAAAATTTATATACTGCTAAATTTTGGTTTAGATCTACATAGTTGCAAATGGGTGATATGAGAGGGTTGGTTGGCATTGGGTTACGCTACTTTAGGCACTATTAAAACTTGTTATTAGCTAGTCTACTTGTCACAGAACAGAAGAGGTTCTATGATTGTCTATCATGTATCATCTGTTGTCCATCCATCTGTCTGTTACTGCTACTGCTAATTTGTTAGTACATCTCCTAAACTACTTTGAGGATGGCAGTGAACCTTTTTTATACACTCATTCATCCCATGGTCTAGTTGGACCCAAATGAAGACGCTGCTGCTCAGACATCCGATATGAAAATCTTGTTATCTTTGCTTCTCTTGAATGTAGAATCATACTGACAGAGTTTTCACCAGATGTCTTAACATAAATGTAACAAGAGTTTTCACCAAAAGTCTTAACATACATGTAACGTCTAGTTGAAAATCTTGTCATTATTCCTCCTCAATGGATGGTGATTAAAGTTTTAGCTAAACGACTTCTCCTGATGTCTAGTTGGTCCAAAATGAAAATGGTTCTGATCTGAGTTTCATTATAGCTGTCACATCATTGATCTTAAACGCTTTTATCATTGCTATTCCATAGCGAATAGTTGTATGGCAATGGTGCTGGTCAAAAATCCAATATGACTATCAAAGTGACTATTCTGAGAATTTTGTGATTTCACTAAAAGACTTTTTATGTTGTCTTTTTACAACTCTATGGTCTTAAACTAAGCAAAGGAAAAGGGCAAAATCCATCAAGTTTTGTAAAATTCACAAAGCATTTATTTCCTTAGAATAAAAGGTACTTAACAGTATTGTGAATTAAATCCCAAATAGTCCTAAACATGCTATCACATTTCCAAAAGTATAATGTTGTAAATGAACTCCAGTGGTTTTCCAAGTAAATTCAAGTCTTACATGGTCTTGAATTTGCGAATTTGCAAATGGTCTTGCTGTTTCAAATTGATGTAATCTAGAATATGTCCTTGAATAAATTCACAATAATCCTCAAAGAGTGAGTTTATCCTAAAGTCAATGAGCAGTCTGTAATTCCAATAAATACTGGTAATTGAAATAAATAAATCTTGTCAAATAATAACTGAACATTCCTAAAAGACCCATTCCACTACAGATGTTAAGATAGGAATAATAATTCTGATTTAAACAACAATACATGTATATACCTTCCTACTTGACCTATGTTCCAGTAAACCATTTTCTGGAAATAGTCTGCCATCTTAGTAGAATTTCCATCAAATTCGCAAAAAAAGGTCGGGTCTGTTGACTTAAATTTTAGCAATCTGTCAGGAAAAGGGCAGGTAGACCATATTTTTCTGAGGAGAATACCAATGTCCTGAATTCACATCCACGTAAACATGTTTACAGACAAAATTACATCATCTTAAAGTACAGGCTCACAATAACGGACAGAATAACTATTTAAGATGTTCTTTACAAAACTACCCATAACATTGTATAATGTATAGTCCATTCTAGGGACTCTTGTTGTTTTTATTTTCGTAACAGTAGTATTTGTTGTTATAGGTGAGAGATTGTTGTTGTTATTTTCTGGAATATGACAAGGAATTTTGTGCATGAAAATTAGATGTTACTCAGGAGTTGCTATTATTTTTGCATAGCATACTCCCAGCAAGAGAAGTAAATACTTTGATCAAAAAACATAACTGAAATGAGTGCTACATTATGAAATTTTGTTTTGTATATCCAAGTAGGAAAAGGTGCAGTTTGGATCTTCCCATTCACCTGTTTTGAAAACGCAAATAAAAAGTGAGGGATTGTTCCTTGATTTATATTGAAATACTTTTCCAATGATAAACTAGTTGCAATTGGAATTTTTTACATGATAATTAAGTGTTGATAGTTTTTAATCAGTATATTACTGCATTAATAGGCATCATCATTTGTTAGAATCTCAGAATTGAGCATTAAATCCTCAACGAGTGAGCTTTTTTACAATTTATAATTGCCATAGTTTAACCTAAAACTATATTATGTCTGCCATTTGGAATAAATATAACTTGGATACTTTCAATATTTAAATTCAAAGACTAATGAGTTTCGATATTTATTGAAATTCAAAGACTAATAAGTTTTGACATGTCAAAAGCACTTCATATAAAAAACGGAAGCCAGTTAAACTTTTGGAAACAAGAAGTAAATGATGTAACAATCCAATTTGTATCAAACTGGCTGGCTGTGAAAAAACGTTTGCATTATTAATTATTTTACAAATTTCGTATGTCGTTGCAGGCCGCAGGAAATAATTCCATGGGCCACGTGTTGGAGACCACTGGACTAGATACATGTAGTGAGTACCTTCTAGCAATGCATGGCAACCTTAATGTTTTCTCTTATAGATTTTATACAACAACCATGTAATAATATTACATGTGCACCTGTTTTCCAGATGTCAGTCTGCTTGTTCTTTATTTTCTTCAGAATAATTTAGGCTTCCTACAATCTGGGGTTATCAAACAATTTCAGCAGCTTGCCTTTGGGAAGAATCTGATTAATTTTAGGTATCAGAAGTCAGGCTGACTAGGACTGAAAGACTGAGATGGTTATTTACATGTATACTCACTGCCGTGACCAAACCATGTAGATGGCTCACATACGAGATGCGAAAGACACTAATTGATTGAGAGAGGATGCCCCACTTGTTACATGGCGCTTTTGTTGGTTATTGTCATCTAGGAGATGATCGACTATGGTGTTATTGCGTGGAGAAATTCAGGTACCACGATGAAACAATGCATTGCAAGTTTCTCAGATTTTACTTTTGACACAAGATTTATTTAGGATTCATGTAGAGCTTAAAGAAAAAAAAGAAAACTCCCGCTAAATCAAGATTGAGCCCCTCTTGTAAGCTGCCTGTCTGATCTGTTCACGAAAGGTGCTATATAATTTGCTTGAAAGAAACCTTGATCCATTTGTCGAAATTACGCATTTGCACAACAACTTCAAGTACAGGTATAGTATTCAAAGTTATCCCCTTCTGAAAGTTTCCCCAGGGGAAAAATTTGGCAAGTTGATTTTTCCCCACGAAACGAATCAGTTAACCAATTCTTTCACTGAGGGAAAAAACTGGCCAGCAAATTCTTTCTCCCTCAAGCTGAAAGTGCCGTCCCCCCACCCAAAAGAATTGGCTAGATGATTCTTCCCGCTCCAATTACACCATTAGAACAATTATATAGCAAAACTAAATTTATAAAGAAACAGATACTAACATATTTTAAATATTTTATAAGAAATCCCCCCCCCGAAAATGAATATATTTGTTGTTGAAACCAACCAGGTGTTCCCTACAGGAAATGGGTCTATAATCCCATTTATAAGAGCATCTGGTGGCATCAATTCTTGGCATAAATAAAGTTGAATATCGTTAATATTACTTCTTGACGTACCATCATGGATGTTAATGATGGCACCTACCCAGGAAATCTGGCAGCTATCAAAGATCTCAATAAGAGAAATAGTGAATTGAGGTTAAAGGTTTTCCTGCAAGCAGTGGTGCACTTTACAAAGACCACTGTTGTGTTCATAGAAGAAATGAAGTATCAGCAGTCCTAGCAACCTTTCATTTTTGGTAAGTAGTACTTTAAACAATTAGTAATCATAATATAATATTAATGCAAAATTCTAAGATACTCAGATATCATGTACAGAGCTTGGGTCTATTGGACATAATGCAAAGAAAAACAATTTAACACTTCTTGCTAAGCTAATTAATATATTGATACATCCATACTCTATCAAATTCAATTATCCATCATTATTCCAGGGAGTGGAATCTGTTTGTCTCTGCTCTCAGTCTTCCTCTTTGTTTTTCTCTATCTTAATAACTGTCTTTCTCTGTCTGTCTGTCTGTCTGTCTGTCTGTGTCTGTCTCTCTCTCTCTTGTGTCCCCTCTGTCTTTTTCACTCTTCCACCCTGTCATCCTTCCATCCCCTCTCCATATTCCTTTTCTTCTCATTCTTCATCTCTTTCTTCCTCTCTCTATCTTCTTTTCTCTCCTCCTGTCTTCTGTCTTCCTCTCTTTCATCTCTCTCTTTTCCACTCTATCTTCTTTTTGTCCTCTCTCTCTCTCTTCCTTAAGTCTTCCTCTTTGTTTTCTTTCTTGTCCTCATACTCCCTTCCCCTTTCTTCCTCCCTCTTGTCCTGTCTTCTCCCTCTACTTCTTCCTCTGTGTCTGTCTTCTTTCTTTCTCTTCCTCTACCTCTCTTTCCTCTCTCTCTTTTTCTATCTCCCCCTCACTTTTCGTCTGTCTGTTCCTCTCTCTCTTTCTTCCCCTATCTCTTTCTTTCTGTTTTCCTCTCTCACTTTTTCTCTCTCTTACGCTCTGACTTTTCATCTCTCTTTCTCTCTCTCTCTCTCTCTCTCTCTCTCTCTCTCTCTCTCTCTCTCTCTCTCTCTCTCTCTCTCTCTCTCTCTCTCTCCATTTTCACCATCTGTCCCTAGAACTCTCATGTATACTCCTCTTCCTCTGTCCTCTCTCCCTCTATCTCACTCTTCCTGTCTTTTTTATTTCTATTCCATTCTCTCTAGTTCTTGCTCTTACTCTACTCTCTCTTGTTTGCTTCCTCCGTTTTCATCATTGGTGCTCTCACATATACTCCCCTCTTTCACTCTGTGGTACACAATGCGCATAATTATAAATCGTAAACATTCTTTTCTTGTACTTTTGAAGGAAAATTTAATTGTTATATTTTTATTGTAGCAGGTAAATTTACTGGTGGACATCTAGGCCATGACAAAACATAGGAGAAATGCCACGAAGGGTAATACTGCATGGGGATGAAACAACATATAATAAATTATGTAAGCAACTGCGATGAATGCAGCAGAGTGAATCTAGGGCCAATGCAAGCAGCACCTCCTCTGAATTCTTTATCAGTGTCATCAAAAGTGTGGAGTTTAGTTGGAATCGATAGTATCTGTCCTCTTCCAATGACAGACAATGAGAACAAATATATTGTTGCAGCCACAGATAATTTTTCCAAGTTGTCTGAGGCTGAAGGTCTCCACAACAAAAGTGCTGATGAAATAACAAAATTTCTACTTAATATCATATGTCGCCTTGGTCCTATCATTCAGGGAAAATAGTTCACAAACAAGTTGATAGATAACCTAACATGAGTTTAATGTAGACCACAGAATTTCCTCTGCATACTATTTATAGGGCTAAATTTATTTATTTCAGGTGCTATGGTATTTTTATAAGTTTTAGAAGAGAAGATATATGTGTGCATAAATTTTCTATATTCTCTCCATAAATTTAATAATAGTATGTCTGTGATAGAGGAGTAGCTCTTTAGTCACTGTTAAATTTAGAGGCTGAGATTCTGGGTGAATACCATATTATCAGCAGCTACTGAAATGCAATGATGTCAAGTTACAGTGCTAGGTGAGAAATCAAAACAAAGAAGTCAGTATGACAGTTGGATTATGTGTTTCTAAAGCTAATTAAAATCAATTATAGCAAGTTTGCCTTAATACTTAGACATTAAAATTAGTGACCAGTTGTAGGGAAATTTGAATCTCTTTTAGTAGGTATAAAGTGCTTAAAATAGAGTTAGGTAGTTATAGTTTAATTTTGAAATAATTTGTTCATAGGGATAAAGTTTACAAGTAATTTCCTACTTAATATAATATTTTTGGAAATTCAAACATACAGTATCAGTGGGAAAAGAGTGTGTATGGAGAGTAAATATATGACTTTATTTTGGATTACATAATTTAGATTTTGTGCATTTTGATATATAGATTAATGTTAGATAAATGGTCTGCACCTAACACAATCAGACCATAAGTTTAATTCTAGAAAAGGACTTCAGGGAATGCTCTCTCTGAATTCCGCTAGGATTGTTTATAAGCCAGGTCAAACATAGTGCAGGGGGTCACCATGAAGAACTAGAAGTATCGGAGTTCCATTAAATGTAGAAAAGAAAACCCTCTTGCTCGTGACTAATTCCCCATAGCACAGTTACATCAAATAGGCGCTACTACAATACCATGCACAAACCAATGGGCATAGGGAACATGACAATAGGATCCTGAAAGAAATGCTATCCAAGGTAACCAATGACCAAGCAACAAAATGGGATGTCTGGTTGCCCAATATACTGTTTGCATACAAGACAAATGTACAAGCATCTACCAAGGTCACACCTTTTGCGATTATTTATGGTAGGAAGACTTGTATCATTTCTGCATGTAGCCAAAGCAGAGATTGCATTGAGTTCTCTCATGATGTGTTGGCAAACATAAACAAACACAGAGTGTAACAGAAAAGATTTAAGATGTACAGGGATCTCTGATATGAAGAATGTTAATAAAATAAGGAGATTTGACTGCAAACTGGCACCATGATGGGTGGGCCCTTACATAGTAAAAGATGTTCTTACAAACGGCAGGGTAAGACTGCAAAATGAACATAGTGGCAAGCTGCGGTCTAACATTTATCATTGTAGTCATTTGAAACTTTATACAAGGAGACCAGCTATGAGAAAAGCCACCATCACCACAGATTAGACAAACTCCAAGAAAACATTGAAAGAACAAGTGAAAAGACTCAACGAAAAACAATCAGACTTCATCTCCTCCAACAATAAGTAATAGAGTAATGGTAATCCAAATAAAATTCTTAAAAGACAAACAAGTCGACAATTGAAAAGATTGCCAACAAGACTTCCAAGGATGCCCCAGGAACACAACGAAAACAAAAACATTCATAATATCTTCAATCCTCCTACAGAAAAATAATGCACAAAAAAATTGCTGGAAAATGCAATTCACCTTTATGAAGTGACCAAAGTATAATTTATATAAGACATCATCAGGCCTAACAAAATTGCAAATTGTCTAGATGATGGTAATTGCATGTTAGAGCTATAAGCTTTGCAATTTCAGGAAGTGAAGAGAGCTACAACTTTTGCCGTATTAGTATTGTCAGGCATATGCGCTCCACAATGGTTACTAAAAATCTTTGCAATTACCTCAACAACAATGTAAATAAGTATTTACAGGACGGTAGTATGGAGTTAAATACTGTGTGGGCAACTGATTCAGAGATTATGGGTGCAGCATCACTTATTATCCACAGACATTTATGTGTATAGTACTAGTGGATCAAATTCCAAAGGAGTTAAGCACTTTGATTGGATGAGGTACCAGCATCCTTTTCCTTGGACACTTTCACTCAGTCAGGAATTTATTTACAAAACCTTGGAAATGACCATATTAATATAGTGTTAGGTTACTACGAAGAAGCATGAACAATAATTAAAAGTTTTATTTTATTCCATGTAAGTCATTTTTGAAAGGTTATTAGTCTGAAATTGTAATCTGCATTAATGTAAAGGCTCACTTGAAATAAACGCTATGTGAGAGTTTGATAGGTGAACTATTACATGCATTATATTTCACATGTGGGTCTTGAGCAGATTAGGAAAGAGTTCATTAATGAAAAGAAACCAATTAGTTGTAGTGGGGAAAAATCGGTTAGCTCATTCTGTCCCCCCCACCTTCCCCAATTTGTCAAGTGACCCATTATATGTATGGTATTTCACTTGTCGGCCTTAAGCATGTTACCAAAGAACCCATTAATAATAAGAAACTTTGGTTGGGGGTGGGTGGAAAGAATCAGCTGATTCTGCCCCCCCCCATTTCTGTTAAGTGACCAATTACATGTATGATATTTCACATGTGGACACTTATTGCCAAAAGAGTCCAGCATGGGGGAAAGAACTGGCTGTTACACTGGTTGAGCTAAATTATACTCAGATATGTATGATAAAGGGGGTGGCCTTTACCCCTACCACTCTCGCCACAACATCACAAATGCCAATAATGATTGCTTCTCCTTAAACGTTAAATATAACAAGTTTCATGACGTTTGTATTACTAGTTTTAGTGATTTGCTATTGTGCAAAAGCTTTGTCATATGGTTGATGATGATGGTGTCACAAAAGTTTGTGCTAACCTAGAATACCTTTGTGTGCTTATGTTTATGCTTATTTTTGGGGCATGTGTTTTACTTCATTTAACAGTTAGACACAGTATGTGCATGCTTTTTAGAATCTAATTGCAAAGTCTGAATATAATCAGAAAGAGAAATTAATGGTTTTTTTTTTTTTTTTCAGTAACAAGATATACAAAATCACCTTGATCCAGATGGATTCAGCCTAAAATATGCATCAGATGATGAGGGATTGTGGCAGTTATCCCTTTAAACCAACAGGTGGCAGCATGGAACAAAGACAGTCCAAAATTATATCCAGTATACTTCCTACCTAACAAACATGCAATACAAAATTATAGCATCTTCATTTTGCTTTGCGAAATGTGTCAATCGTACAGATCATGGACGTTATCTGCGGTGAGAGAGGAGTTTAAAAGACAAGGATCTAAGTTATTATGTGAAAAAAGGAGTTAATCAATAGGTTAAGCAAACTAGGTATCGGTGATATTGTTGTCGCAAATGTAAAATCACATTTTCTCGTTTCTGCATA
>JAECUM010029811.1:0-40128 GCA_016617855.1 Megalonaias nervosa
ATATATATATATATATATATATATATATATGGACAAGTCACTTCTGGATGCATTGACAATGACTTCAGCTGATAGGTCCATCTAAGAATTATATAATATAGTAGCAATATTTTTAATGTGGAGAGAAAAAGAGATTTCTATGTATGCCATGATTATTCTTAGATGATATTTTATCAGTTATTAATACCTGATTCTAGTCTTGAATTAAAGTTTTGGTCTGTACGTGCGCATTTGTAATTATGTAAGTTAGTAAATTTCATAATATATAACAGTTTTACAGTGTATTCACTTGTGTGCATTCATTTGGGTTTTCATGTAAAGGGTGTTATTATTTCTGTATTGAATGAACACATTTAAAAGAACTGAAAATTTGATGCTTTAATTGGTGGCATGTATAGTGTTTGATTTAGCTGTAATTAGATGCCTGATGATGCATATATGTGATATAGCATTCAAGGTCGATTTGATGAACTAGTATTTTAGTCTTAAAAGTTTTATTGAAATTTCCAAAGCCATTTTTTAGTATGGATTGCCATAATTATTGAGCAGTTTTATGCTGGGTAGAATAGTATCATAGTGTTTGTAGTTCTGTTGATATTTACAAACCGATATATATTCATGAAACACTGCAACAAGTATTCCTTTCTCAAATCAATATGAATATGCTTTATTGATCATTTGACTTATGCAAGAATAAAATTATTATATACAATGAGAAATCTATTAAAAAAATACATATATTGCGCGTGACTATAAAGAACTAAGGAGAAGGACAGACGAAGAAATATGAAGAATAAGGCAGTAATTACATCGAAAGAAAGAAAAACACATGCTTACCTCGACTTCCATATTTGGGGGCCCCGAGTAGCCTAGTAGTTTAAAGCGCTCTCCGTTACGGATCACTGCCATCTCACCTCTGTCTGCGTGGGTTCGAGTTTAGGATTCGACGAATGTGGATATGTGAGAAAGCTTGCCAGTAGCTTCTCGTGGGTCGGTGGTTCTTTCCGGGGATTTCCCGGTTTCTTCCTCCACCATTAATACTGGCCGCCATGTATAGCCTATCGTGTGCTGAAAAATGAATTAAGCCCCACAACAACAACAACAACAACAACAACAACAAAACTTCCATATTTGTTGACGCGCATCACATGACACTGCGATTTCGGAGAATATCGGTAATGCCTTTTCTCTGGCTGAGGAGGGATTTTTTTCTTGCAAGGATCTACATCTACCAAACAGGACATGTTTAGCTGGATATAGGTTTTTCTTACCTACGTGCAATTCTTGACTGGCAAATACAAACGCTATGTGTGAATGATGAGGGGTCCGACCGTCCGCTCAATCAGAAGGCCACCATGTCGTTTAGTAAAAGAGACTCCAATTGCAGCAATGAAGACCGAATAAAAATAATCTGATTGATTCCAGAAAATAACACCAGCAACCACCATGGGTGATTGGGTCATTGCTGAAATATCTCAGTTATCAACTGTCGATGAGATCAAGTCCAATTCACCCAGATATTAAGAGCAATCTTTGCAACTTCAGTGCATATTATTTTTCAAAATCTGAATTTCCGACTATTTTTTTTTTTTTTTTTTTTTTGTGATGCGTAATGATTACGGTTATTTGGATGCACACTCTGATGCCTTGCACAGTACATGAAGGGGAAGCCAGGAATTTCTCACTTAATGTGAGACTAAAATATGGACGAATGGTCCAAGATGCAAAGGTGTACTAAACTCTGCATTCAGTGAGAAACCTACAAGTCCTCTTGCACTGCCGTTGTCAACCTGCTCAAAGAATCTTAAGCTAAAAGTGACAAAGCGGGGTCAGTCATAGTGATGAACAAGGAAGGTCCAGTTTTTATCATGCTTAGAGTATGTTTTGAGTCCTAATATGATGCGTGTACCCGTACACTTGTGAAGTTGAAAGTATTTGTAATCATCCTGTGAGCTTTGGAAGTATAGTAGATTTGATGTGCTGACGCGTGTGTCATAAGGTATCAATAATTAAGAGAGGAACTGCGGTGACGTAGTGATTAGCATGTCGAACCAAAACAGTGTTGGTTTGAATCCTAATATCCGATCTGCCAGAGTTAGTGACCATGGTCTATCTTAGAGCAAGAAATTTTACTGCAATTGCCGCGGCACGAAATAACCTACGTTTTTGCCTTCCGTTAAACACCGACTAACACCAAATCCAATCACTGAATTGTGATCGCAGACACTCATAGACCATATTTAAAGTTTAAAGTATTTGTTGCGTACACATTTTTTGAAAAGAGAAAATTTTATTTTACTGCATATGTTAGCTAAAGATATTAATCCTTTCTTTTGATACAGTATTAAAGAAGACGATGACGAACATCATCATCTTCACAAAAAGTGAGAAAGCGCATATGGAGTTTTCCAACAAGTATTATAGCAGGTAGGTGTTCATGAAACTGAAGCTGATCATTATGTATATATATATATATATATATATATATATATATATATATATATATATATATATATATATATATATATATATATATATATATATATATATATATAATGTGCGCTTGACTGTATGTTATGAATAAGACCTTGATATAGCATTTTGAGTTCAGAATATTCTAGAAATAATATGATGGAATTTTTCCAAGTTGAAATGACTCACCCCTAGAGAATTTCAGAATTTTCTGTTGTGTCTTATGTCAAGTGAAAAATGTGTAAATAAGGTTTTGTAACCAATTTCTGATTCCTGTTACATTCCTGTTTTATATCAGTCTTTTGGAATTATGATCAAAGTTTTCATTCGTGCTCCGATATAATTCGATAGAAATTATTTAAATCATTCATTGGAATTACACAGAGCTAAATGACTTCTGGACTAACACATTATTTTGGAATACTTGTGAATTAATTCAAAGATATTCTGAATTACATCAATGTGATACATCAGAACATTCAAGACCATTCGAATTCATTCGACATTCTATACGCTTGGACTTGTGATAGAATGTTTAGGATTATTTGGGATCCAATTCACAATGCTCATATTTTTTCTAAAACATCTAAGCTTTGTAACATAGAAAAATAAATAACATGTTTCTTTTACTTGCATTGTTGGTTTCACTTTCTTTCTGTTACTTATTTTAAGACCGGGAGAGGTAACACTGATATTGTCCAAACAGCCGATTAGGCGAACAAATAAAAGAACAGGACCAGACTTAAAAACTGTTATAGCCTTCGATAGTAAGTCGGAAAGTTTAAAGCAGATCATAAAAAGATTAGAAAGAAGAAATAAGTTGATATGAAGAAGAAAACAAACTTGAAATAAATTATATGGTTTCAACTTTAAGTGGCAAGAAATTCTAACAAATTTGTGAATATTATTTTACCTGTCGTATATTTGAACGCCAATGTGCTTGTAGAATTATTATGCTTTGAAGTGGTTGATGATGTCGTTGTTGAAGCCGACGTCGACGGTGAAGTCGGACCTGGTGAAATCGTTGGTGACGTAGTGGTAGCTGATGGAGATGTCGTACTTGTTGATGTTGATGTTGTAGTTGTGTTTGATGGCGATGTCGACGGCGATGTCGTACTTGTAGTTGATGTTGATATCGTACTTGTAGGTGACGTCCTAGTAGTAGTTGACGTTGATGTCGTGGCTGTAGTTGATGTCGTAGTCGAAGTCGTTATAACTGTTAAGATACGTAGAATCTGATTAATGTGATCATTTTAAATGACAGTTATAAAACGAATTAAATGATTTATATATTTTGCAACCCTTGTCGAGCAAATGGTTTAAATTATTCACCTAACTTCATAAACTCAATGAAAATAAATAGTCATGGAAGATGAGTTCATATGTGAGGAATAATAATTGAATCCATCAAAAAAGTATATGTATAAATAAACATCTAGGAAAGATCTGGACCAGTCAGGTTTATATAAAACAGAACTGCCCGCAAATCCCTATACCAGCAATATATAAGACAACGAGCATTGAGCCCCTGCACTGCTGACTGATTTTTTTTTATTGTGAAGCGCAAACGGCCGATATGCGGCAAGCTTACCGATTGCAAAGTCAATAAATTATTTATTTTCTCTGATTATTTATTTCAGCCATATATTGCATTAGTTCGAACCCGCGACCTCCCGCATCTGAGGCGGACGCTCAAACCACTAGGCCACCTGTTCGGTCCAGGGATAATAAAACACAAACAGCCCGCCATGCACTCGCTAACTCGACAATAGCGCAATCTGTGGAGTACCACATCATACCTCACCGATGGCGACGCGTAACACCAAATATTGTTTGTTCGGATGTCAGTCTATAAGGAAATTCACAATTCAATTAAGCAGCTTCAGGAGCAATTCGTAAATCGTTTTGTTTTTTTTTTAAAATCGACAACTTTGAAGTTCGATTCTCTCTCTTGAACAAAGCTATATAATATCGTGAACCAATTCAAATACTATAATTCGTGCTTGAAAACAATACGTCCGATAGCGTTTGAAACAAATACCGATAAATAAATAAATAAAAATACACTGTACGGCAAAGATACAAGACACGTGACACAGTATCATGTGTATGTGAATCATGCCATACAAATGGTATGTAACCAACGAAAGTAACTGAGAATATATTGACTTTATTGGTAAATATGTATAACTTCATACTGGGAGTCGCTAGAAGTTGCTCAACATTTGAGTTATGAGTGGAAACACTGAATCATTTTGAAACGCTGAACTACAAATATTTGATGTCATACATCTGCATATATAATAAAAGCTTTGACCAATTTAGTGAAACCAAAGAAACACATTATTCGTTCCTTAAGGTTCAAATATATTAAATGGCGTTTAAAAAAGCGTATGTTCAATCATTTCAAGTAGTAAACAATAGCTCTAGACATACGTGTACCAGATAAAAATGATTTATCTCCGTTCCAAATGAAATTGATTAAGGATTGCAGTAGCAGAGAACCAGATGTACCAAAATGATTATTATTTATCAATTCAATATCAAGCAAAAGCGGGTATGATATACATTATTCTTTTTAAACCTGTTTTTGCAACATGCTTAAAATCTTTAAAAAAATAGATATTTTTGTTTGAACAGGAACCGTGGCTTGAACCTGACAAAGAGCTCAATACTAGTCTGAGGTAAACAGCTACTAATGATGCGTTTGACAAAGAATTTTGCATTGGTGGAAAACTCTGCATTTGTTAAAAAGATGGAATTTGAGAGAACAACATTATAAATATGAATAGATGCGAATATATTTTGAAAATGCCAAGTAAGATATATCATTCGCAAGGAGTAGTGTTACTAACAATTACCTGATTCTAATCAAGTTTTAAAACACAACGATCAAAATAACCTAAATCGATATAAAGTGAACGGCATGTATTAGAACTAAATTAGTAGTCGATGTTCGAATTTATCACACCGACAGGAATACGAAATACAATAATGGAATAAGACTACATAGTGATACACATTCATTATGCATATAAAGCCGTTGCAATGTTACAGTGATATGAAGTAGAACATGAACTTTTATAACATTAGTGTCTATCATTAAAAGAAAGTGTTTCGTTTGGCACATGAGTAATATATACCTGGCGTTTCCAAAGATGATATGTGTGTTCAGATAAAATGTCCCTTTAATCAAAATGGACATGGATGAATAGATGGTCGTTAAAGATATCAACAGTATTTGAAATTTGAGATATACCGGTAATGATGATTTGGTCACAAAGAATATTATAAATTGCGGACTCTTCTAAGAGAGTACAATCGCATGAAACGTAAATACAGTACTTTGTCTAGGTATGATGTCATCTATGCTTTGATTGAAAACATAAATGAGTGACCTTACGGACACATGAGCACAACAGACCTGAAAGAATATATTAAGGGATTAAAGTGTTTTTCTTTTTCTGTTTCAAAATATCTACACAGTCTCCTTTCATTTCATTCAAGAGAACATAGTTATTTTGATTACAACTTGTAATGTTGCCAGATCAACCACACGGATAAATCAAATATAGACCAATGGAAAATGTTAGTCAAGTTCTATTAGTTTTTACTTTAGTTTTAACAACTTCCTTGGTATAAATCAGCCAGTATTTCGAACCACTCATCAAATTTATCTTAAGAATCTATAACTTTTAACTTTAAATCTTTTAGTTGCAACTTTTATTATATGAAGGTGAAGTTATACCAATTTAATAGAAGAAAAAAAAAAAAACAGCTTTTAAAGCCAGACTTTATGAAAGAGTAAGTGCAAATTTTTCTTTACCACAGTTAGTCGCTCCACAATTAATCTTGTTGTGAAGTTACCTTAGTTATCCATAAGGAAAAGCTACGCAATTAATAGAGAACATACTTGATTTTAGATGATGGTTTTGAATCGTAAGCTTATCATCTGAAACTAAAAAAAGAAATACTTTTGTGAGCATCTTCATTTACCTTTCGGATGATTTCCAAGTGGATAACGTTTTGTACATTACCTACATTAAGACCACTACCAAGCAACCATTATCGTGCGTACTTGTCAAATCAAACTAGATGGAACTCTCATTAGTAAAAAATTTATTAACATCCGTGTTTCTAATTTTTGGATTTTTTTAAACACCAAATAAATACTAAGTGGCTTCCGTAAACTGTTCCAATTGAAATCTCTGGCAATACCACATACTTGTCCGACCTACGTTAGTCACTGAGATTTTTGTCTTTTGTTGCCAAATGAATAACTTTTCAGGATCAATTCCTATACGTTTTGGTGGAGTACTTTATAAAACATCATTCAAGGTTTTCCTAGACCAAATAAGTTCTTATAATTTATGTGTATTTAACTTATATTCTGTGAATTACTTTTGTCCCTGATTGTAAGGTGTAATAAAAAATGATAACAAAGCATTTGAGTTCGGAACATTTATTGCCCAGTCCTGTTTACGATTGGACTGGAATTTTCGGATAGTGAGAAGAAGGTTACGATAACATCAGACAGCTAATATTAATTGAAGAGTATAAGAAGTGCATCCATAGAGATTTCAAGATCTATCTTGATTAAGAAATCGTAGAAATTTTGGGAAATGTTCCTCGCACAGCTGATGACAACTCCTTGGCTAAGAAAGATCAATTTGTCAATATATCTTCCACTCAGCAGTTTTGCTTGTAACAAGAAATCATCTCAGTCTTCTACGAGTATTTCTAATTTTCAATGCAATACATATTTTAGAAATAAAACATGTGATCAAACTGAACAGAAATACTTACTTCTTCTTGTGTGCTCTTATTATGAAAAGAAAGGGCAAGTCGTTTCTGATTACTTCAAGTTGAAATCAAGAAACAGAATAAAGGCAGAGCTCTCATTCCAAAGAGGTCAAGGTCGCTGTCTTGTATTGAGTGTAACATACCACAGCCTGATTCTATTTTGGATAGTTATTTTAACTATTCATTTCAGAAAATTCTCAGTGATTTTGCCACGCCGATCCAAATTAGAATATTAAGGGATACATGAGCTTCTTAGAGTCTCTGCTATCAGATAACTTGCCCTTTGTCAGACATTTCTTCTATAGAAAGTGTTCTTATTCAGGGAGTAGAGTACGGCTTTGTTAATGGTCCTCTCCATTGGGTCATTTTGGCATGAAACTTTGTTCCCAACCCGTGACTAAAAAGTACTGACTTATTTACGGATGAAAGGTATCCATTTATTACTAGGTAATAACCTAGCTGGAGATAAGGTTATGGTTAATCCATCAGTAACTGACATGCCTTTTGGGATTAAACACTTGATCCTAGTGAGAGTGAAATCACTGATTGGTAACCTTCTTGTGCAGATACCAGAGCTATGGCAAAAAGAGTTCTTGACAAAAGGTGTTGATCGGGAAATTATTACTTTAGCTCCTGCTACTGATCAATCATAGGTATTGATTACAATGATTATCTTTTTACTACTCATTCTCTTTATTCTAACCAAGATGACAAATGGCAATCACTCGCTTGCCGAAGAGAAATAAGATCCTGATACCACCTGATTGTTTCAGAGGATTATTAGTGAAAATGAAGATATACGACTCAGTATTTTACTGTGTGAGCATGTGGCTCTTATGAGAAAATGGAGGCCACCTGAGGTACCCACTGGTGACGAGTTTCAGTAACATTTCAAATTGGCTGAAACTTGAAAGTGATGTTTCTAAGTACTGCAGATCTTGTCACACTTATCATATATAGGAAAACCCCAAACGTAAGATGCCTAATGCGCATCTCAAACCTATGCCTGCATTTCATGAACCATTTAGCAGAAGAATGCCAAACTGTGTCGGTCACCTACCTAAGATAATGGCAGGCAACCAATTAAGAGTTTAATGTTGTTTTTTCTGAGTCGTTGCCGAATCACATAGCAAATAACGCCCGAAGGGCTTAAGGTAAGCTGTGTGATTCGGCAACTGACAGTTATACCAGTTATATTTTTGTTTTGGCTATTTTATTGTTTTCTAAAGATATTTTGTATCATTTTAGAGCCTGTTTAAGCGTATAAATTCATGTCGAGGCGTCTGCTACGTAGCTGTTTATAGAACAGGGGATTCTCCATCTGCAGCGTAATAGCTACGTCAGAATCAAACAAACAGTTCTACCAATGGTAGCCGATCAAAGGTTTTGAACATTCCACAGCACGGTCTTAAGCTTTTACCTAAATTGGCATGTGTGATCTAAGTAGACGTTCAATATTCAAAGCAAAGGATGTGTTGTTCTATCTGACATACGAATGACTCTTGGATTTGATTCTATCTTGAGTTCATTGTGACTTGACCGAATCGTTATTGTCCAGACTCGTGAGTAACCAATTTTTGCGTCTTTAAATATTTTCTCGTGTTGACTGACATTTTAGGCTACCAATAGGGGGCTACTTACCAATGAAAATAAGACTAAATGGTTATAGTGATGTGAGCCCAATAGTCAAACAGTGCAAGACATTGACACTGACAGTTACGATGGGGGTTGTAGCGGATCCCCCACCTAACTCCACATCGTAAATATCAAGGTCGGCGTCTTACACTGCAGGACTGTGAATCCTATTGTTATAATGTTAGTCTTTGAACACTCCTCCACCCAATCCTTACATCCATTTACCTATAGTTTTAAATGCATTTGTAACGAGCTGCAGTGAAGTGCTGTAGCCGCAGTGTTCTTGGCAGATTCTGAGTTTCCCTGCTTTTCTATTTCAAATCTAGTCAACTAAAAAATTATTTATATTCAGAAAACAGCAAACATGTATTATTTGATTCTGTCAAATCAATATATTTAATTTTCAACATAAAACATAAACCCACCAGTTTTATTTCGTTCTAAAAACATGCATTGGGTATGCCTTCCAGTTCAGTGTCTACGTTAGTTACTTTGCACGTGACTCTATTAATAGAAGTTGGTATAAGGTAGTTCTCCGTACAGTGTATGCAGAAATAAACGCAATTGGGTATGATCACATCATTATGTTCTGACCAATGGAAATCTTCCCTTCAATTATTAACTGACGCAACTGCAATTAATACTTGTTGATCATAATGTGTGTCCACAAGATTTCCAGAGGCAATTCCTTTGAGAAATATAAAAAAAATACAACCATTGACAAAGTTTTGGTAATTGTTTTAAAACTTGAGGGTCTTCCCAAACATCTACAGTCTGATTTAGGTTAAAATTTTATGTTCTGGTGCTTCCAGCAAGTTCTGCATGAATTAGGCATCCAACAGATTAAATCGCCTGCGAAAGTCAATGGGCTTTTGAAATATTTTATCAAACTTTGATGGACATGATTCGGTCATATTCCTTTGATACAGGAAAGGTTTTGGATGAAGGTGATCATTTGCTGTTGTTTGCTGTTAGGTAGTCACTTGTGAGTGTGAAGCTTGTGAAGTAACAGGATCTAATATTGACTCTCCTCAGTCCAACATGATATTAAGATATGACAGAAATACGAAGGAAATGAGTTTTGAGCTTGGTGACAAAGTTCTGACTCTCTTGCTTAGGGTCATTATACAGTTAAAAAGAAAGTAAATTAATTGAATTATGTAATTAACGTTCCTTGGAGGCGGGAACAGAACAAATTTGTCATATAAATATGCTAAAGTATCACAATTAATTATTCAATTAATTCAGTCGTACCTATCTCAACAGTGAGGATATAAACAATGGATTGCAGTTTGACTGTAGCGACTGGTTGAATCAATAACCAGAAATCAGATATATTAAACAATCTGGACTAAAAACATTCACATCTATAACAGAAATGGAGTGAAATAAAACAGCCAATACGTGAAGATAAGCAATTGTTTCCTGATGCTACAACATGAGTAAATACAATTTATCATGATGTTGAGATTGTAGATTCTACACCTTTGAAGAACATCCTTACATAATGAATCATCTCACGCAGGAATATTTGAAAACATATATTTAATATTTACTTGAGAATGGTTTGATAGAATCATAAAAAGTGAGTTCACCAAGTATTATCGTGCCTAAACTGGGTATTACTTTCCGTATGTGCTCCGACTATACAAGAGTCAGAAGTGTCACAAGAAAGGATTAACTACAAACGCCACGGATAGACGTTTGCATCAACAAAAACTGGAAATGCGAAAGACGTCACCAACTTTGACTTTAAAAAAGATTCTGTAAAATTCCACTCATGGAAAGAGCTAAAAAATGTATGTATTCGTAACTCAAATTGGCTTAATAGTTATCAAGGAACGAACACTTCTCAGACAACACTTAAATGTCTAATGAACATGATAATATCTTGTGTAGATAATTGTGAAGTGTACCTCTGTGACGTCATGGTCTACATCGACACCTGGGAGGATCATGGAAAACTATCGTACATTCTTCAGTCTACTCAGCGATACAAATCTGACCGTTAATTTATGTAACAGTGAGTTATTCCATGCTTGTTGCACATTTCTATGACATATTGTGAGACAAGGTTAAGAGAAACCTGTAGAAGTTAAGGTCAAGGCCATCTCTGAATTCTCAAAGCCTATTATTAAAATAACAACTGACGAGGTTTTGAGATATTGTTGGATCTTATCCGAAACTTCTCTTTCGAAAACCTGACAAATGTTTGAGTATGATACCCTAGTTTCATTTGTCTAATAAATGTAGGGAATATTTTAAAGAATTAACGGCCGTACTTTAAATTCCACCAGTTCTGTAAGCGCTAAATTTCAGCCAATTAGTTATAATATCCGTTGGTGCATGTGATGTAGTGGTTGGTGGAATATTGATTCAAGCAGATAGCACACGTGAAGATTATTCTGTGTGTTATTATTCTAAACAATAACAGAAGCAACCGTACAAGTATTTCACCATTGAGAATGAATCTCTAGCTCTGATACTGGCTTTGCAACATTTTAAACTTCATATTAGTTCAGCTGCTTTGTTGACATCATACATAATTAGAGAGGCATTATTTATTTAAAATATTTATTAGATTACCAAAGCGCCCATTGACCTTTAGATTAAATACATTGATTGTGATTTTTGTGCACTCGTTCAATAACATTGTTTTGTATCATTGTGCTATATCAGGATATTCAAGACTACTGGAATTCATTCGGATCATTATATATTTTAGACTTGTGTTGGGATTTTTTGGGATTTAATTCACAATACTGTGTTCTCTTTCATATTCCACTTGATTTGTACAGAATAAACTTAACCTGTTGGTTTCTCTTCTTTCTCGTACATGCTTAAAACCCTAAAGATGCAACAATATATTTCATTCATTTTGTAATATTTTATTTCTGATACAATCCGATGTATTAGTTGCAAGATCAGATAAACCAGGTCTATATTACTTTTGTTAGACACTAGCTTGGACACAACATAAAAGTCACATTAATTATGTTGTGTTTTCTACTTATATCTGCATCTGAATTAAGTGACAGGAAATGTTAGTGGAAGTTACCTTTCCTGATGTGGCCAAACTACATTTGTTTGATTTGTCATCTTATGGAAAAGCCGAGAGGCTTAAGTCAAAATTCTTTTAGTTTATTTAGACATTAATGCTGTTTTGTATTTAATGCAAGTAATAGACATCTCTGGTTAAAATATGGAAAGCATGGTCGCAAAGATAGTAGTAAAAATGTTTTTCCAGGACAACAGCAGGACTCAATAGCAGCTATGATCCAATAAAGTTGATATCGCCAAATGTATCGTGGAAAAGTCAAGTGTGAGATTCGTTGCTATGTCAGTCATTATCGCCCTAAAATGGAGTCGTATAATTTCAATATCTCTTGTGTCATACCGATTAGACAATTTATTCCGAAGTATGTTATTGTAAAATGGTACAATAAGTCTCCAATTCTCTGCCTTGGTTTATGTCTTTTGTCATTTGAGCTGCTTTTGGAAGTGTAAAGTTGAATCTGAAATCCCGCAGAGTGCAGGGATACAGTGGATAATGATATGTAAGCAGATGTCAGTCAGGAGATATTCTAATCTTGATTAATTAGATGACGCACTATATTATTTCAGTACCAGTATTTTTGCTAATTGTCCACTTCTCTTCTGACCTCACCATTATTTTTCCTTAAGGAATAATTGCTAAATCCTCTTTGCACTAACCAAAACATGTAAAAGGTCTTAGGAAGTCGTAAAAATATTGTACTTGTTAAATATAAAAAGATAATTTCCTCTGTTGGATATAGCGATGTCTTCCTCAAGCATACTACCCAAACTGCTTGCCGCTACATTGTTAGCAACTCCTTTCTGCTTCATTTCAAACGAGACAAAGAAAATGCAAAACTACGACTAATATAACCTGGCTGAACCTTTCGAATGATACTTGTACAGTTTGTTTGAGAGTAATTCTACTAGTGGCTTATGTGTTACAAGGATGTGCTACTGTCGTATGTTTTACGTCTCAAAGTACATTCTCCTGCATCGCTCCGGTAGCCTAGTGGTTAGAGAGTCCGCCTAGGACTTCTGCAAAAGTACTAACAGCTGCCTCGCTAGGCGCCCTGTATTAAGAGATTATTGTTAGGACTGGAAGGCCTGGTGTTAGGATAATGTGACTGGGTGGGACATGATGCTACATGTCTGCAGTATGATGCCACAGTACTAGAAATCACTAAAAACTGAAACACTGCAAACATCATAGCGATATGACTGAAAAATTGTTAAAGCAACGTTACAAATCCAAATCACACCCTATACACACATTCTCCTGCATGTGATGAGGTTGATATTTACCTCACGTCAACTACTCTTATTTCTCTCGAGAAAAATAATAAAAACTGTGACTCAGTATTCATATTATTTATTACCTGCAAAAATGTGTCAGAACACACAGACACACACAAAACACCAGAACATACGCACAACCACCTTTCACATGAGCAATGAATCTTTATTTGTATTTTATCTTTCTCCCCATGGATGCTAATGACCAGTTTCCCATTAACTTATTCTCTTGTTTATTGTACGGTGTGTGTAATATGTTGCAAAATTCGGTGCATGTAATATGTTTAAGTCTTCTCACACAGATCAGGAACAGATTCTAATAGGTTGTTGTCGTATAAAGGGGCATGTACAATCCTTGTGTTTTTGACGCAGTCGTTAATATTATCACTGTGAAATTATTCTTTTACTGACTATGACAGTATGTTAGTTTTAGTTGTTATCTTGCTCTTCCAGTCAGTACTTTTATTGGAAAACTTAATATTTTGTTTTTCATCTATTGACCATTTTTTTGGATATCATTATTTAGTTCTATCTGTTTTTCCAAGTCATACTCCACGGACTCTATATCACTAGTCATCATAAGTTCGATTCATTAGAAATACTGTTGTATGTTAGGCGTATGATAGATTATGTACTCTATTCATTACTGATTGTAGGATTTTTAAGGATTATATTAAGTATTGAATTTCTGTTTGAGATAATGAATTGCTATACCTTTTTCCTGTTCTCATCAATCTGCCTTGTAGGTCTGAGATTATATATATATATATATATATATATATATATATATAGTATATATATATATATATATATATATATATATATATATATATATATATATATATATATATATATATATATATATATATATATGGTTGTAGTTATATCTCAAGGGTTTTACGTATTCGATTCTCAACACCTCTTAGTACATTATGAATTATACAATGCAAAACATTCATGGTTTGGTTTCATTACGATTCTTTGTGGATCGAAAGTGAAGACCAAATTACATCCTTTACTGCAAGACTTTATCATCCTTTGGAACGTCTGTAAAGAAGAAATCATTCACGTCTTCTGCGTCACATATGGTATAATAAAGTACATAACTGCTTTGGAAAAATGTCTGAATCACAACATACACGGTATCAAAAATCAGCTTACGGCGTTGAGTAGGAGTATTTCACTACAAAATCACAGTGTTTAAACTTGATAACATTCATTCTTCAGTTCCGAAAAGTAATTTGTACACATTTTAAACAAAACACAATCAATAACAGAGAACCTTTAAAGGGTTAAAATCAATAGCTCTGATTTAATTTCGTGTACTGACATGCTGCCCACCAGTACTGCGTTTGCTCCTAACAAAGATATCGTTTTTTAACAACGAATTTGATCTGCATGATAAGTATCATTAACAAAACCCCTATATAACATTGCGTCATAATAGGGTAAGGACGATGTAAACATTAATACGGGCGTCATAAACTATCATTGTTGAATCACAAAACTCTTGTTGCTGGTAGTTCCATTCTTCAACATTCCAACCTATCTGGCTTACAACCTGATCTATACGTCAGCACTTCCCTCGAATCCACTATACTTTAGTTAAAATAAGAACTTAGAAATGTTGATCCTGCTACCATTGGTACACTAATGATACAAGAAGAATGATGCCGATTGAGGCATGGGTATAAGCACATTATCCTCTCATTACAGCTCACAGATTAGATCGATTCCAGCAAGTGACGATGTGATGGTTGCTGGTCTTATTCAAAACTCTTGTATTGTTATTGCTCTCCATGATAAGGTACTATAAGATCTGCATTCAGAATTATATATAATGTACAATATAACTACATTTCAAATGCTATCAACTCTTTTCCATTTACACGGAGTGCACTGGAGAAATGACAGTGGTTCAGTTTTACTCCGAAACATTAACATCATGTATCAAATACTTTGAACACAGAACACATCAAGCGACTTATTCAGTTGCGAATAATAGCTCCACATGGAGCACCATGGGCCGGCAAAATAATCATAATCGTATCACACAATAAGTGTTTAAGCCAAATTCATTACAGAACGAGTAAAACATTACTAGGCATTGTGTAAATTGCAAGTAGTACAGTCATGATTCATCCGTCTTTTGGTTTTGGAAAGCTGTCACGCACAATGAACACTATAGACAAAATCATTGCAGTCAAGAGCTAAATATGAGTAGATGTTGTGCACATTGCGATCTTGTCTTTCTTTTGGTATCTGAATGTTCACAGTGCATTGCGTGGAACTTACTTAGATTCTTATTATCTAAGGTCTAACGATGATACAAATGTGTCCTATTATGCATTATCTTGTGGTAACGTATGATTTAATCTCCATAATCAGTTTGATATCTTAACAAATATTTGTGATAACTGAAACGCTATGCATTGCAAATGTCAAGAGGGGAACACTTTCTAGAACGATGCATGCTTAACTACTACTTACACAGGATCACTTCCTTACCTCAGTCCAATGATAAGGCGTGTATTGTCAAACAAGATAATCTTGACCAGGAAACTTCTCAACCTGATTCTAGCATACACGTAAGTTTTAAAAAGGTAGTTTACATAGCGTAAATCCCACTATTCGGTACATAAACCCAAAACTTGATGCGCTAAAGCATAATGTATCCAATAATCCTCAGCATGACATTCTAGGACTTTGGAAAACATTTGTTAATTTTAACACTAAGAATCACTCTATATCCATTAAATGCAAAATGGTCAAGAGAATAATGCAAACTGACAGGTTCAACTTTGAAATAAGAGACACCATCAAAATGCATGACTTCATTCACAAACGGCATAACATCCAAAGTTACAACAAAGAAATTTAGTACGCAATAATTGTTAAAGCTAAACATGATCATTTGACAATATTAATTGAGAAAAAAGGAGAATGCAGATAAATATGGCATTTTTTCTAACTTTAATGCAAGCTCAAACCCATTAATGATTTTATTTTAGGATTCACCGATAGTCATCATAGTACAAAGCCATCAGATGCTGCAAAGGACCTAAATCCCTCCATCACACCAATAACTTCAATACTTGCAGAACATTATACCATATCAGAAGATCTTTTACTTATTATAGATCTGATAGAGTTGAATGTCCCATCTCATGTTTTCTAACGTGTGTTCAAGATGTCATTGACATTTTAAAGACACGTGAGGACACCGAAGGAACGGGACTATGTAAAATACCGAACTATCAATTATGTTTTCCCTTCAATTGTTAGCTTAATAAATACAATAAATGCTATGGGAATTTTCCCAACAAACCTGAAATTATACAACGCGTCCACAGCATTCAAAGAACGTGATTGCAAATCAGTGATAATTCGCTTGCTTGGCTTGAATTTTACCGAACAGGAAGGCAACAGTGCGTGTCTGTTACTAATGCGGCATCATCGTTATTATGAATCAAATTTTGAATCTGTCAAGGCTCTATTCTTCGTTATTTACTTTTACTCCATTTTCTTAATGATTTACAACTTCGTGTATATTAAAGCATTTTGTGTCTATTTCTGCATATAAATATTTTCATAACATGACTCCAAAATATATCAATGATCTTCTAATAAGTCCATCTTCCAATATCCATTCACGTAATCTTCGGCCTGTTTTGAACTCTTGATTTGACTACAATCAACACCACTCTGTACAAAATATCTTATACATATCCCTAGGCAGTGTTGTGGGATAATATTCCCAATTATATTAAACAAACTCTAGCACTCTCATTTCAAAAAGGTGTTTGACAAGTTTCTAATTTCTGATTATGCCGTAGTTCAAAACAAACTTAAATACCCGACTCGGATATCCCTATTACTTTCTCATCATCGAAACCTACATGCATATCTAATGTATGCTTTATGAATATATATGAATGCGTATATATGTATATTTTATGATAATATGTTAGCTTGTCAGACACTGTAGTAACTAAGAGTTTCATTTATACACATACTTTGCATATAAATCTCCACCGAGTTTTGGATCAAATATGATTTTTACGCATTGGATAAATTCATGCGTACTATGTCATCGATTAAACTGGTCCCCGAAGTCGTTTTGATTTACACACACAGATATATATATATAAATAACAAGAGAAAAGAGTGAATCCAACAAACTTTGTATATTTTAACAAAATAATTTATTTCCCTAGAAAACAATGTAAAAATGGGAAATAGGACCTACGGTTTGTGAATATAATCCAAAATTTAATCCTAAGATTGAAAAATGTATGTCCTATGACTAAACAGTTCTAATTGTATCCGGGTTCGAATCTCGATGAAATTTCAATATGGAGGCGATGACGTCAGATGATGTCTGTACTGATGGTAACAGATCCTCGAATGAATCACAGTTTATAATGTTTCCGTATAGAACTCCAGAATAAATTTCCACTGAATTTCTTTATCCCAAAACGTTTTATAAAAAAGTACACTTGTTTAGTTTTCTAGAGAATAAATTATTTAATTCCAAAAACCAAATGAACTTCAAAAACAAACTGGCTTCAACAATATAAACTCCTTGTACCTTCAAGGTGTAGAAGATACGACTGACTAAATCTACTAGAGAGCGTCTGTTTAAAGCCGCGATTTTAGATCGCATGGTACTTCACAGCAATTGTCACGTAGCTAGAATAGCCTTATCTAAGAAACAAATTCTCACGCTGAAAATATATTTTTTAAAAAAAGAAAGACTGTTTACAGTTCAGTTAACAGGCGGGCCGAAATGACCTTGGCAATAACCAATCGTTATAACTGGATGTTTACAAAATCTATGAGCTCAAAATAGTGCTCGTTAAGATCTAATCGGGTCAAGCCAATTTTCGGAAAAGAGACTTAAATCTAATGGAAATAATCATTACAATCAAATGTAATGAAAAAAATTAAAATAAAAGAGAATTCAAAACTAACACACAAATAATTTAATCACATATACGTGACACTTCCCCCCATTAAGAAAAAGAAAGATTCATATAATAAAACTTTCGTTTTACCATATGTAAATTATACTTGAGGTGAAACAAAATTACGTAAGAAAATCCTTATGAATTATATAAAGTGTACGTGAAATAATATTTCTATACACGGGAAAGTGCATCTGCAATCAAATTGTCTTTTCCTTTGATGTGCCTGATGTTGAGATTATACTCTTGCAAAAACAAACTCCACCTTAATAATCTTTGATTTTTATTTTTCATCTTGTCGATGAATGTAAGGGAGTTGTGATCACTAAATACAACAACCGGAGAAGGAGCTGAGCTAATGTAAACTTCAAAATGCTGCAATGCCAATATTAAAGCCAAACATTCCTTCTCGATTGTGGAGTAATTTCTTTGGTTCTTATTTAATTTCTTAGAGAAATAGCACACTGGGTGATCAACACCATTTTTATCTTCTTGAATCAATACTGCTCCAACCCCAACATCACTTGCATCAACAAATAATTTAAAGGATTGATTGAAATTTGGAGCTGTGAGAACCGGAGCACTTTTGAGTATGGCTTTTAATCTATCAAAAGCTTCCTAACATTTTTCAGTCCATTGAAACTTGTTTTTCTTACTTAACAAGGTTGTCAGGGTTCAGCAATATTAGACAAATTGGAATAAAACATTCGATAGTATCCGGCCACACCCAAAAATCGTATCAGTTGCTTTTTACTGACAGGCACAGGGAAATCAGAGATAGCCTTGACCTTAGCATCTATAGGTTTAACTTGACCATGTCCCACAATATGTCCCAGAAAAAGCTACACAAGCACGGCAAAATTACCTTTAGATAAATTGATTGTCAAATTTGCATCAGTGAGTCTTTCAAAGAATTTTCGAATCGTGGCTAGATGTTCCTTCCAGGTGTTGTTGTAGATGATGACATCATCGATGTAAGCATCACAATTATCTAGACCAGAGGTAATCATATTCATCAAGCATTGAAAAGTACTTGGGGAAACCTTCATCACAAAAACGGAATTACTTTATATTGACAGAGTCCATCTGCAGTCACAAATGCCGATATTTCCTTTGCTCTTTCCGTTAGTGGAATTTGCCACAACCCTTTCAGAAGGTCAAATTTGGTGACATACTTGGGATTTCCAATTTTATCAATACAGTCATCGATTCTTGGTAATGTAAATGAATCTGTTTTTGTCACACTGTTCACCTTCCAATAAGCAGTGCACATACGGAAAGTTCTATCCAGGTTTGGAACAAGCATACATGGGGAACTCCAATCACTTTTACTGGGCTCTATGAAATCGTTCGCCAGCAAATACTGAATTTCCTTTTTCAAGTATTCCTGTTTGAGAGGGTTCATCCTGTATGGGTGTTGTTTCACAGGTTTTGAATCTTCAATTTCAACGTCATGAAAACTTTTGTTTGTCCTCGTAGGAATATCTGGAAATAAGTGCTCATATTCAAATAATAACTGTTTAAGTTCATTCCTTTCTTGTTGTGGCAAATGTAAAAGTTTCTGGTCCAGATTTTCCATAATTTTCGAATTCCGAAGATTTATTACTCCAAAATCAACAGTGTCCGATTGAATTTCTTCACTTAAATCCTCATTTGGTGGGACAGGTACAACTAAATTCATTGCATGATTTATTTGGATATCTCTTTCAATACACTACTACTCCATTAATTTATTAGATCAGAGTACTATTATTATGATTCAAGTCATTCATTTTCATCTTAACTTTGCAAGGGCCTTAAAATCTGTTTTGAAGAAAATCTAGAAAAATGAGCAAGAGAGAATGAACTCTATTACAAAGCTCAAAACTTCTTTCAAGTAAAGTTCTGTGAAATCATAGTTTCACTTTTGACTTGAATTGCTGAGTGCCAAATTCAAGCATAACAAGCTGGAAAATTCCAGACATACAATTTGACCTTTGACCTGATTGGACAGTTTTTGGAAGGCCAAATTGAGTAAAAAAAAAACTTTATCAAAGCTTTTACTATAGTATTTCTCAAAGGAATTCCCTCGGGGAATCTTGTTGACGCACACATAATGGTCAACAAATATTGGTTGCCTGACTTGGTCTTAGGTAAGGGACCAACACAATCTACCATAATTCTGCTAAATGGTTTGTCAAAATGCAGGAATAGGTTGCAGATGAGCCTTAGGTATCTTCTGATTGGGTTTTCCTACTATTTGATAAGTATGACAAGATCTACAAAAATTACAAACATCACTTTTGATTTTTGGCCAATAAAAGTGAGTCAATATCTTGTGATAAGTTTTATTTAACCCTAAATGACCAGCCAGAGGAGTTTCATGGGCCAAACTAGGTATTTCCTGTCTGTAAGATTTTGGAACTACAATCTGATAGTTCACTGACCATTCATCATTAGCAGGAACCTGGGGAAGGCTCCATATTCTTATAAGAATTCCATTTTTAATGAAATAACAGACAGGTACCTCATTGTCTTCAGTTTCACTAATGGCCCTCTGAAACAAATAGGAGATCTCAGGATCTTTTTCCTGTTCGACGACAAGTGATTGTCGTTTGTCACCCTAATTAGATAAAAGAGAATGAGTATTAAAATGAGGATCACTGTGATCAATACCTTTTGATTGATCCAAATTAAGAGTGAAAGTGACCTCATCAAAAGCCTGACCAATACATGTGTCAGCTAAAGGAATACTTTCCTTATCAAAATCATTCTCAAGAGCTTTCTTTGACATAGCTCTAGTAACTGCACAAGCTGTGTATAAATCAGGGTATTCTTTTCAATAGGATCAACTTTCTGATCCAAAGAAGGCTTGTCAGTTACAAGTGGATTAACCACAACCTTGTCTCCAGCTAGGTCGTTGCCTAGCAACAAATGAATGCCCTCAACGGGTAGGTTAGACACTATACCGACTGTCACAGGTCCTGAAACTAAGTCTGATGACAAATTTACAGAACTGAGAGGAACATTAACAAAGCCGCACTCTACTCCCTGAATGAGAACACTCTCATTAGAACAGGACTTCTCAGAAAAAGACAAAGTACATGATAATAAAAGATTCTGAGAACCTCCTGTATCCCTTAAAATTTTAATAGGGATAGGATTGGCCGAATCACCCAAGAGTGATATAAAACCCTTCGACATGAATGGTTCATAATTCTCCATAATAAAATCAGACTGGGGTTTATTAGACCCAACAAATGTATTGCTTTCAATACATGACCGTGACCTTGACCTCTTAGAAATAAGAGCATTTGGGATAGGTCTATCTTCATTATTATGCCTATATTTCAATTTAAAGCAATCAGAAATGACGTGTCCTTTTTTCTTGCAATTGGTACACATAGGAATAGACAAGGATTTTGAATCAAATTTATCAGAAGCTTGATTTTTAGAAGTTGTACCAGCCTGAGGTTTAGGTGGAGTCCTATTAGGCTGAAATACCTTTCTACAGTAGACTGCTGAGTGAATGATTTGCCTACAACAGGAACTTTGAGTTAAGGAATACGCATCAGCAGCAAGAGCAGCAATTTCCAAGGTTTCAATCTTTTGCTCTTCAAGTTGATTCTTAATGTCATTAGGGACACAGTTCTGGAACTCTTCAAGTAATGCAAGTTGTTTGATATTTTCGTAATCATGTTCAACTTTCTTGGCTAAGCACCATCTCTCAAATAACTGCTCATTTTCTCTAGCAAATTCAACATAAGTTTGTCCAGCTTCTTTTCTATAGTTTCTGAATTTTTGCAGATAAGCCTCAGGGACTAATTCATAACCCCTTAAGATGCACTCCTTAACCAAATCATAGTCAGAACTTTGCTGTACTGACATTGAATGGTAAATATCACTAGCTTTACCAGTTAGTATACATTGTAGTAACTGAGTCCAATACTGCCTTGTCCATTTCAAATTTTCCGCAACTTTTTCAAAACGAGGAAAATATTTGTCTACTTCTTTTTCTCTAAAAGGGGACACTAACCTGATATTTCTTGTAATGTCAAAACTTGAATTTGCATGTGAAGTGGAAATGTGCTTTTCACTTGATAGCTCAAATTCTTTCATGTTCATTGGAAATCACCATTCATCCTTCTCTTTTTCAGATTGTAAATGTTTATCTTTCTCCCTCTCCTGTCTGTCTGTCTCTCTCTCTCCTCTTTTTCAAATTGTAATTTCATTTTTTTATCATTCTCTCTTTCATGTCTCTCTCTCATCTTTCTCAAATTTTAATTGCTAATCTTTCTTCCTCTCCTGTCTCTCACTCTCCTATTTCTTAAATTGCAATTGCATTTGCTTCTCTTCTAATTGCAACTCCATTTGTTCTTTCTCTTTCTGAAGCTCGAGCTTCCTTAACTCCAATTCCATCTTGCATTTCATAATTAATTCCATTACTTTAATGTCAGAGTCTGATACAGACTTACTGACCGAAGCCAAAACACTTTAATCAAGAACATTCTTCTCTACTGTTGAATCAAAATGTTTTTAATTTCTTGCTTCGTTTAGGAAGATTTTGCTTCAGAAAGATCGTACTTTCTGGCAAGTTCAAGCAACACATCTTTTTTGAAACTATCCAACTGCTCCTGAGTAGGATTAGAAAGAAAAGTCTCCACTTTTAATGGCATTATGAACGAGAGCCTGTTCTTTTCACTAAAGATTTCAAACAAAATGTAAAATAGTACTTGGGATTTAAAAACTAGGGGAATTTAAATTTCAAAAAACAATTTTCTGAAATTTTTTAGCCAAAATTCAAGTATCCCAAGGACGAGACCCCAATTTTCTCCTGTTACGTGTAGGCTCGTACAAAAATAACAAGAGAAAAGAGTGAATCCAACAAACTCTGTATATTTTAACAAAATAATTTATTTCCCTAGAAAACAATGTAAAAATTGGAAAATAGGACCTACGGTTTGTGAATATAATCCACAATTTAATCCTAAGATTAAAAAATATAAGTCCTATCACTAAACAGTTCTAATTAAATCCGCGGTTCGAATCTCGATGAAATCCCCATATGGAGGCGATGACGTCAGATGATGTCTGTACTGATGGTAACAGATCCTCGAATGAATCACAGTTTATAATGTTTCCGTATAGAACTCCAGAATAAATTTCCACTGAATTTCTTTATCCCAAAACGTTTTATAAAAAAGTACACTTGTTTAGTTTTCTAGAGAATAAATTATTTAATTCCAAAAACCAAATGAACTTCAAAAACAAACTGGCTTCAACAATATAAACACTTTGTATCTTCAAGATGTAGAAGATACGACTGACTAAATCTACTAGAGAGCGTCTGTTTAAAGCCGCGATTTTAGATCACATGGCACTTCACGCTATAGGCTAGGTGATTTACCAATTTGAGCATCGCAATAACAAAAATGCCAATTTTCACGTAGCTAGAATAGCCCTATCTAAGAACCAAATTCTCACGCTGAAAATATATTTTAAAAAAAAAAGAAAGACTGTTTACAGTTCAGCTAACAGGCGGGCCGAAATGACCTTAGCAATAACCAATCGTTATCACTCGATGTTTACAAAACCTATGAGCTAAAAATAGTGCTGAAGTAACGTTAAGATCTAATCGGGTCAAGCCAATTTTCGGAAAAGAGACCTAAATCCAATGGAAATAATCATTACAATAAAATGTAATGAAACAAAATTACAATAAAAAGAGAATTTAAAACTAACACACAAGTAATTTAATTACATATACGTAACAATATATATATATATATATATATATATATATATATATATATAGTGTGCAGGTATATATATATAGTGTTGAGTATATATATATATATATATATATATATATATATATAGATAATTATACTCTAGGTTTGTACATACTCCATTCTCAAAACGTCTTTGTACATTATGAATTATACAATGAAATCCAATCATGATTTGGTTCCATTACGATTCATTGTGGTTCGAAAGTGAAGATCAAATTGCATCCACGCGATACGTTGACTTGTAAGACTTTATCATCCTCTGTAAAGTGATACATACAAAGACAGGAAGAATGACATTGAGAAAGAGACTGAGATAGATAGACGTACATATGTATAGATAGACAGATCCGTACACAAATCGGTCAGTAGGCAAATAAATTAATACAGTATGATTTGGGGTATCTTAGAGCAAATAATCTAACATATGCCTAACATCCAGCAGTATTTAAAATGAATCGTACGTATGATAACTAGTGATGTAGAGTTCGTGGAGAAGGACATGAAGAAATCTTTTAGAAAATCTATGGAAAACTATGGCACTTTAAATCTCATTAGGAAATGAGAGAACTCTATAATGATATCCAACAAAACGTCAAGACACGAAAAACAGATAAGTTTTCCAATAAAATTATTGACTGAAAGAGCGAGGTAACAGGTAACACTAATACACTGTCAGAGTCAGAAAAAGAATAAGAGATAACATTAATAATTGCGTCAAAAATACAAGCATTGAGTATGCAATTTTATACTAAAATAATCTACAAGTATCTATTGCATATTTGGGTGAGAAGTCTTAAAACATATTACATACACCGAATTTAACAACAAATTACACACAGTAAAATGCATAACAGATTATGTTGTTCAGAAACTGGTCCATAACAACAGTGTGGAGAAAGATACTATTGACAAAGTAGACAAAGAATAAAACGTTACAAAAGCTATAAACAGATACAGATGACCTGACATATTAAATTCATAATTAAGACACTCTAATAATAAACTGATGTAGTTAAAGCTAAAATAAAGTGACAGTCAGAACTTAATTCAACACGGAAATACAGTATGATTTGTGGCATCGTTTGCTAAACAAATTATTAGTCACTGTCAAATGAAACGGAACTCATGTTTAGTTTATATATTTATGATTTATATTTGAATTATCACACCGTTACGCATAGTGCACTTCCTTTCCAAATGACAACTGCCTTATTGTAAAGGAACGTAACTTGAAAATCTTCTTTAAGGACTAGGTTGAAAGATGGTTTTAATGCACGATTTCGCATAGCGTCATCTTAAATTTCGAGCACGTTATTCTTTGTTACGATCACACACAATGGAAATAGAAGGAAAGATTAAATTACGTAGCTTTCTCAAAACGTTTACCTTTTGTCCACTGGTAAACAGCTACCCAGAACTTTTCATTGCGAACATAGGCTTCCCGGCACTCATCATTAGCGGGCCATAGATGACTGTGTATGGATCCAGCTGATCTACAGTCATCCAGGGCACCAAACCAGGTCTTGCTACTTTTACGTTCACGGTTACATTCCACTTGTGTACTCTTAAATTCTAATGGAAAAAAAAAAATGCATCTTAACTACGTTAGTAGTTGTGGTTTAGCCTTGGACTACATTTTTTAAAGGAACTCTGAATAGATATGAACCCAACGGAGAAGGTCTATAACGCCGGGTTGGTATGTTAATGTTCCTTATTGTTATTTGACGTATTACATACATACATACATACATACATACATACATACATACATACATACATACACATACATACATAAATACATACATACATACATACATACATACATACATACATACATACATACATACATACAAAGACAGGAAGAATGACAGTGAGAGAGACTGAGATAGTTATATATATATATATATATATATATATATATATATATATATATATATATATATATATATATATATATATATATATATATAACATATATATATATATATACAGATCCGTATGGAAGTACACAAGTCGATCGGTAGGTAAATAAATTAAGCGATTGAGAGATAAAATTATAGCTACAGATAGAATGAGAGAGAAGGAAAGTTATAACCCTTTAATGAAACATTGTTCTATCATGTCAGTTCATTGCTTCTAACATGTGCAAATTTATACAAGGTGAGTGTGGGGGTGACCAATCCCAGTTTTAGTTGTAAGATGTAATACACTTTTCATTGCAAGAAAGAGAGTAGTTTGGCCATTACATTCAACATGAACCATCTGAACTCGAACTCACCTAGAAATTATTCAGCATCTGCTTATGGCAAAGAACTTGTTTTCGACACTCGTCTACATTTAACTTATACATACACCATTTATAAAGTACAACTTAATCCAATAAATTTATTTCTTGACCCGAGCATGTGTAACTATAGGGACCATATATATTTTTTCTTTCCTTTTCTGACATCAAATATCGCCAGGTCCAGATGAAGTCGATGAAACCTGTGCCAAAAGAGCAACGAATTCAACACACCGGAGGGATTCAGCGAAAATTGATACCAGAGGAAAACAGATGCATTAACATTATTCCTACTGAAACTTGAGGATTTATTTTCAGAGGGTTGTAGATTCAAACGTTTTTTTTTTGTTTATGTTTTTTTTTTTGGTTTCTTGGGGGAGTTTTTTTTGGGGGGGGGTTATTTTGCAAATAGAACAGACGTTAAGTTCAATCATCTTACTTAAAGTTTCAAACATTTATCTCCTAATTTGCAAAATAAGTTAATCTGCGAAGGAGTTTGAATTATACCGATAAATTATTTTGCCAACGCCAAATGTTTTTGTAAGCTCTTAATCTACATAATTCATTGTGCTGCCACAGGTTTGTATGTTGATTTGAATCCGTCATTGCTTGGACAAATTTATGAAAAAAACTAATTCGTCACACGCACATTAAGTTAAAAAAAAATTGTAAGTGATAAACACGTTTGATTTCCCGAAATAGGATGAACAATATTTAGTTTCAGATTATTTAAGTTGCATATCGTAACCTAAGTTGTTGTTGTTGTTGTTGTTGTTGTTGTAGGGTTTAACGCCATTTTTCAGCACACGATAGGCTATACATGGCGGCCAGTATTAATGGTGGAGGATGAAACCGGGAAATACCCGGAAAGAACCACCGACCCACGAGAAGCTACTGGCAAGCTTTCTCACATATCCACATTCGCCGAATCCGAGACTCGAACCCACGCAGACATAGGTGAGATGGCAGTGATCCGTAACGGTGAGCGCTTTAGACCACTCGGCCACTCGGGGCCCCTAACCTAAGTTAAACAGTCTACTATTGGACATTGTAGTAATTTCAATCAGTTTAACAATATACATTGATTTCAGAGCTTTTATTGCAAACTGGCCCATAGCGAAGCAGCTTGCAGTAGAATTAGTAAGTTTCAGCATATACGTACAGCAATTTAAATATACATTTTCGGTGTCAAGTGAATGATTCAAACACCTAATTTCAACACCATATGATAAAATAGGCAGCATATCTTTATCAAAATGCTTTAAAAGTATGGTTGTTGCAAAGTTTCCAAAATTAAACAACTTGCTTGACTGAAAACAATACATTTGATGTTTGTTCGGACAAGACTTTTTGACATTTGTACCAAGCAGCACTTGAGTAGTAAATATCAAGACCAAGATATGTTTATAGTAACAAGCAACGTTCAGTTGGGGATTTCCGAAGAACCATTTTCAAACTTCCTAAGGGGAAACCTGCAATATTGGTTTCATCTATATTAACTTTCAAACCACATTCGTCACAATATGATAAAGTTTCTTCGATAATCGTTGCATTTCGATGGGTGCTTCGGCAAAAATACTAAATCATAAACAAAGTCAAAATGTTTAAACATACCTTTAAGTCATGATTTATCTTTGGTTTGAACATTTTTGTAAGTCACATAAAATAGTGAAATAAATACTGGAAAAAGTGCAATTGAGTTGAAGCACAGACTATAATCTCTTGATCTATAGCTTTGAACGTATTTAAGATGTTAATGTTCATTCTAACATTTTATATTGAGTATAAAACAGTTTGAGGAAGATGGTAAACGTACAAGAGGAGCAAAGTAATGTTATTTGATTTCTGATCCTTCGGGAAGTTACTTTAAGAAAGGTAGCTTGACCCACTCTGTTAACGTCAAGATCGAAAGCAATGACAATACAAGAGGGCTCGGCTACCAGACTATACGTGAAACTGAAAAGCTGCTTGACATAATAAACATGAGACATATGAAAGAAGGGTGCTTACCATCTGAACAGTAATAATCATGATTTTCAGTACAGTTCTCCGGTTCAAATAAGCCATAATGTATGTTGTCACTATTTGCTTTGTAAGTCAAGCATTCTAACCCATTTAACGATCTCCACTCTGCGGAAATATCTTGGCGTGCTGCAGAAAATATACAAAAATATCCGTTAAATGTTCTGATTATTTTTATACTATGGTCACGAAATAATAATAATGAAGGAGAGGCTTTTTTTAGCTTCAAAATGAAAATGTCCTAAAGTCGCTGCTTGGAAAAATGAATGCATGAATTATAATATATATATATATATATATATATATATATATATATATATATATATATATATATATATATAAGTGACATTCAGCATGAGCCAACTTTATGGCATACATTAAACTGTGAAATGTGCTATCCAATTTATTTTTTATAGAATATAAGGTATCAGTTTGTGTTAAGACACAAAATTATTTTCGTTCTCAAATTTAAACTGTCTTTTATATATCCTGCCCATATAAAGAGCTGACTCGCGTAAAATGTCTTGTGGGAGTGAATAACAGATGTAGTTGTAATGTGACTGGTTAAGGTTAGTGTATATCGGTGTTTATGTTGGATTTAGATATCGTTCCCTAGACCAATAGCTGACTCTCGCAAAACGTCTAATGGTTTTGAATAGCATAAGTAATTGGGATGTCTTTGGGTTTAGTATATTTCGGTGTCTCAGTTGGATTAAAACTGAAAAAAGCCTTTGAAAAGCAGAGAAAAACGAAAAAGCAGGCACTTATGACAAATTTAATGTGAAATTGCAGCTGAATAATCTAACCTGGTATGAATGTGGGAATAGAACATTTTTTGCTAAGGAAATAAATATGGGAATCAACGGACAACATGTACCGCCTTCTGTACAATATAGGTTTAAACCATCCAATATGGATTGTTTGCATCCATCGTAGCCTATCCAGGTGAGTTACATTCAGATAATGTACAAAATATCAATATGATTAAATTCGAGATCTCCGACATATAAGTAGATATAAATATCAGTACCATTATAAGTTACATTTAAGCGGTAATAGCCAGTCACTTTGTATAAACGAACTATAACGATTGGTTACGTGATATCAGATGTATTTCTGTCCTTAGTTTAGGCTGGCAATCGTATATTGTACATCCAACGACAAATATACGTTATATGCATATAGGCTTCGAATATATTGTATATGAATCCTGCAACAATTAAATAGAGGTGCATCTTTCATCAGGCTTGGCCCACCAAGTGAGAAGGGTGGGCAGGCCGAGTTGCTTAAGGCGCTCGCCTTTACAGATCACTGACATCTCACCTCTGTCCACGTCCATTCTAGTCCAGGTTCGTCTAATGTATGTATGTGAGAAAGCATGCCAGTAGCTTCCCATGGTTTGGTGGTTCTTCCCGAGCTTTTCCTTGGTTCTTCCTGTACCGAATATATTGGCATAATGTGTAGCCTATCACGCGCTGAAAATGGCGCTAAATCCAAACAACAAAACAAAAACAAAACATTCAATATTGCCAGAGAGTCATAAGTTGCAAAAATCCTATATTTGTTCAGTTTTGCCATACTGTTCCCCCAGGCCATGATTGACACAGCGTATAAAAATTGTTAGTAGTTGTCGCTCAGGGGTTTAACGCTATTTTTCAGTCCAGGATAGGCTATACATGGCAGCCAGTATAACTGGTGCAGGAAGAACCCGAGAAAACACCAAGAAAACACCACCGACCTATAAGAAGTTACTGGCAAGCTTTCTCACGTAGTCACCTTAGCCGAGCCCGCTACTCAAACCCACACAGATAGAGGTGAAATGACAATGTCCTGGAACGGTGAGCGGTTTATAACACTCAGCCACACGGGGCCCCGTATAAGTTGACAGCAATATGCATTTACAGATAATTGTCACTACAATATGCTAGCGGAACACAGTATCATCATTTGCCACAGCATGAACAGTGTGATAATGTTTCTCTTTTATCATTATTGTTCTAATTATAGATCGTTAGGTTCATCTATTTCATAAATCATTTACTCGTTCCATTTTCTGCCATTTAACGCTTCAAAGCTAATGTTCGATAATATATTATTATAATGACAAAAAGATACTTTAAAGATACTTTAAAGCAAAATACTCTACATGTATGTGCTTTAGTAGATACAAGCAAGTTCCCCTTTGGATAAATATTCATTGCTTCGAGCCATAGTGTATTTGACGCAAGAAAACAACAATCATCATTGACAAAATCTAAAAAATATAGAATTCTTATGTTGCCTACTAGGTTTTGCATATATGTAGATTACCCACAAATCAAACGCTTCTGTTGCCTGCTAGGTTTTACGTACATCGAAATTACCCACAAATAGTACGCTTTTGTTGTCTACTGGATTTGCACATATGAAAGATCACCGGTGAATAGAATGCTTCCGCTGCCTGCCTTGTTTTGCAATTAGAATGTAGTTATCTTCATGCTTCAATCTTTGAACTGTGTTTTCTATTTCTTAAATATTTGGTCACGATCTGCCTCGTATGTTTAGCATTTATTACTTCTTTGATTCACTGAATATTAGTCTTTCTCCAACTAAAAATCATTTTCACTGTAAGAAAGACTATTTACCATACATAAATTGTTCTGACATAATAACAATAAATTAACTCATTATATTCCATCCTGCGTATTTTAAACTGTTTCGGGTGACTTTTAAGGAAACGGAACGAGTTACTACGCAGCTGGCTTGGAATATTTAATTAGCCTTAGATGTTATCTTATTTATAACTAGGCTTTTAAAATATGACATAAATATCACATGCTGGAAGCAGGCGCATCAGATTATGTAGTCGTAATATCTGTTTACAGACAAAACATTATTCTGACAAGTTATCTTGATCACTTATTTCCTAAGGAAAAAAAACTTATTATCCTGAGGATATTTATTTTTATAAATTATGTGTGCATATTTGGCCACCTGGATGTGTATATCATCTTGAATTTTAATCTGCGAAAAATTACCTTTGTAAACTGAGACACTGGCATCGCCGCCGCACCTTAATCTTTGATCTCCACTGCAACTTCTATTGCAATATGACTCGGTTGTCCTATGTGGTTCACTGCTCATACAAAAACATGTCGTACCCTACAGGGACAGATCAATGGAAATAAAGAAATTTATTTTCCAGTTGCCAACATTTTACATTATCTTACACAGACGCACATCTGGCTGGATTTGGGGATTAGGCTGGTCTTAATTACAAATTCATAGAAACCAATTTAAATGTTTCATTCGTATCTTCAGAAAAAAAACTACATTTTCAGAAAGTATATAAAGATGAAGCTAGCAATACTTTGCACATACATAAAACACACAATCTAAATATCGTTAAACATGGAAACTTGATGGCAATCTAAGTGTTATTTGTTGATAATAAATTCCTTTAAAAATTCATATAAAGAATGTATCATTTCTGAATAAATTATAATACATGTTATTTAAATATTAATAAACTGATACGGGAAAATACACTGGTAATCAGATAAGAGTAAGAAAGAGATACACAAGCAGAAACAAAGAGAAAAAATCGAGAGATTCTATAACATCTTTGTTAAAGAAGATAAAACTGAATTATTCTTTTACATGACATTCACTTTCTTTCTACATATTTTTCTCTAATAACAAAACCATGATACCTATGTATCAATAATGTAACACATCGAATCATCATCGGATGCATATGCATTTAAAAATAACTCCTGATATCGTTTCTTTCTGTAACGTACAAAAAGAGCACAAATTAACTTCATTTTCTAAAACAAAGGATTTAATTCTAATTATGCATCCAGTATTTCATATGGAGACTCTTTCAAATTATTATCTACAGCAGATTTTCTATAATTATGTAAATATCTGGTCAGTTTTGGTTTAATTTACAATTGCTCTTTGTATTTGCATTTCACTTTGGAATTCACTTGCAATTCCTGCTGTATAAGAATTTCATACACAGCAATTGTTTTCCTTTTTAACACATTAAATTGTCTACTACATTTTGAAACTGAGAGAACTTTCATATTTTCTATGTTTTGTGTATCTTCTATTAAATTGCCCATCTTCTTTGAAACTAATTACTGAACATGACACCTAAACATATATCTTCTTCTCACCAACAAAAACTCAAACGCTTTAATTATATTTTCTTCAATGAAAACGTCCTGCTATTACAAAACGACAGTAATAAAGTTTGCCTGTGCACACTGATGCTGACATAAGGAGCGCATATATTTATATATATATATATATATATATATATATATAGTTATATAGTTATATATAGTTATATATAGTTATATATATATATATATATATATATATATATATATATATATATATATATATATATATATATATATATATATATATATATATATATAACCTAACCAATGTCTAATGATCCGCTATCTGACTGGATGCACCTGAAAACAAACTAATCTAATCAGATACATTTAAACTGAGAAATTGGTAGAAATATTCAACATTGGCTCAATACACGACCACACATGTCGCACATAAATTTCTCTAATATAAACTATTCATGTAAGTTTTAATTTGGAGTCAAAGCTAGTGGATAACGTGGAAATTGCATTGCTGAATCAGTAACCAGGCACGTAATGAGTTCTGTCACTGGTCCATTGATTCGTGTTGCAATGTTCAGGGACTTGTTCATCTGCAAGATGAGACTTATTCAAAACCTGTTTTCGCTAACTAAACAATGCCAAGGTTGATGTTTAACAAGACTCTCACAGTTCATTACACCTGAGGGAATGCTAGAGAGTAGATATTGGTTGTAGTGGCCTTTTTTATCTAATGGTGAAGTACTCCCTGAAATGCATGCATACATGAAGTTTCATTCCTGCATAACTAACAATCTAGTAGAAATTTGCGTACACATAGCGGTGCACGACGTCACTGAAACATGAAAAGTTGGTCAAAGTGACTTTCATTTGAAAGATGGTGCACTGCATCTCAGGACGCATGACCTATTCTAGTTTTATTACTGTAACAGTATTCGAGAAACTCACCTAAACATAAATGTTCATAATCACTGAAGTGCGAAACGTACGTCATGGTGATCGATTTTGGTAATGCGGCAAAGGACATTT
The DNA here is from genome assembly GCA_016617855.1 of Megalonaias nervosa. Lineage (NCBI taxonomy): Eukaryota > Metazoa > Mollusca > Bivalvia > Unionida > Unionidae > Megalonaias > Megalonaias nervosa. The sequence continues at coordinate 33,446 of JAECUM010029811.1, forward strand.
CAGGATGCATGCATGTATCAAGATTCATGAAATAATACCACAGTTGCCCACTTTTGGTAGGACATTGTACAGTCAAGAAACCTGACATTAGCAGGTTTCAGGCAACAATTAACACTCACAACTGTACTGTGGAGCCTGAGAGACTGACATGGATATTTTTGCAAACGGCAATGGCAGCGACGACCACAATAGCATTGTGGTATAGTACGAACTGGGAAGACTGCTGCTTGAGCGGTAGAAAGCGAGCTGGAGAGATCATATGGTGAGAAGGATAGATAGTACTAAGCTAGCAGAGAAGATAGTAGGGTGAGCTGAAGAGATTTAAGGGAGAGTTGAAGAGATTCTATGGTAAGCTGAAGAGATGGTAGAATAGGCTGTAGAAATCAGGAAGAGCTTAAAAAATAATACGGCAAGTTAAAGAGATATTGGGACGATCTGGACAGATAGTAGCGAGAACTTGGCATATCGTAGGGTAATATGGAAAGTCCATATATTGAACTGGAGAGTTTATAGATTGAGCTGGAGAAAGCTAACTGGAAAGATCATAGGGCGAGCTGGAAAGAGTGTAGGGTAAGCTAATGATGACGAGCTGGAGAGGACGTGCTAGACATGATGAGTCGGAGATGACGAGCTGAGAAAGGCGAGAGAGAACGGATGTCCAGAAGAGGACGTACTGGAGAGGAAGAGCAGGAGAATATGAGCCGGAGTAATCGATCATTAGTTGTATAATGACGGACAAAAGGATACGTCTATCAAGAAAATGGAAATTAATAGTTTTAATAATATCAGAAAAGGCCTTCGCTAAGCCCGTGTAAAATTCGCAGTCTTTATTATTTCGTATAAGTGAATTTCGAAATCATACAGAAACAGGTGAATAACTGGAAAATTGTTCATGTTTACTAATCAAAATTGGTACAAAGTCTTATGTAAGTCAACTTATGAGAACAGGAGATGTAGATAGCATATGACTAACCTCGGTCATTACAGAGTTATTTTATGGTGGTCCAATCATGAAATACAAAATTTGGGTTAACGTCATGCTGTGTGTCACGATGAAATCTGTATCAATTGCATTGAGTTACTAGTCTGCTAATTTACTATTGTGCAAGTCATCTAAAACAATTAATTTATTCAAGCATTCTACTATGTAATCAAATTTTCGTACAATACTTTTAACTTTTCAATCAAACATATGAGATTAAATTGAAGGCTTTCATTATCTAACATTTCTTATCCGCTTTTTCTATACTTTCCTCAAGTGCATTTTTAATTTCAAGCTGTTGTGTCTCTCATGTTGTTGCTTTAGAAGCAATTAGCGTTATCCTATCCCTCTCTATCTGCTTAAGATTTTTGTATAGAATTGAATTCTTCTAAAGTTTTAATCATCTTCTCATGTATTGTTCGATTCCACATAGCTCCTGATGTGAAAGGACAATTTGGACATAGTTTTGTATCTGGGTAGGATGAAAAGTCTTATTTGTTACATCGAAAACGTTAGCAATATGACAATTTGTCAACACTAAATTCTTGCAAATTATATGAAGAATTTTTTATATAATAAAAGAAAAAATATCACAATAAAGCGTCAATTCTTGCTTCACAGAAACAATGATTATACCGTTTTGCATTTCTATCCCAAATGTTTTCAGGAACGACAAAGTATAAAACAAATGGACTACCTTTAGCAGACCCATGCTGGGCATAAACATTAAGAAAATTCATGAACTGAAATTGAAACCATTTATCGTAGGAAACGCTATGAGCTATAACATGATGATGATTTCAAAATCAAACAAAAACTCAATGATTGAATGGCATATCAGCAAATGTGCGTGTAAAATAGGCAATGAATAGGCTACGAAATTCACAAAACCGAACATTATAAAAAAAATCTGTATGCGAATGTAGAAGAAATTGTTAAATACGTTCTTCAAATCGGAATATAAGTTCAAGGATTTATAAGGAAGTAATTGACAAAAATATTGAAATTCTTGTGTTAAAAAGTCAGGTATGAGAGACCTTTTTAAGAATCTTTATGTATTGTCAATTGAAACGTGCCGGATGTTTCGAAATGAAAAAAAAAAACACATAATGTGGTCAAAGTTCATGGTTCTTCAATATAATATATGCAGTTTACTCGAATAGATGCTTTTTACTCGAACATTGATGAAATTAAGTCTTTAACGTTTAAACAAAGTTCTTGCATGAAGGTACAAAAAGATAACCGGTGTTTATTTTATACCATCGAACCAATTGTGAAGACTCCTAGTGGAGATTATACAGTGATCTCAAGAACAACGTATACATGTATAGTAAGTAGTTCAATAAATGTGCGATGATAACTGACGACATTAGTAAATTTGAAAATGAATTTGATACATCAATTACAATGCACGCAAAACTGTAGTGATAACTAGGCAAAGTATTTCAGAGGAAGAACATCAATAAATGCTACAACAACTTACGATAGACAAAGGAAGAAACTACATTAGACCAGCTAGAGTAACAGTAAAGGGAATGAATCAGCACATTGACTTGTTAATTCAGTAAGAAAATTTCACAATGCAAGAATGAAGGATTTATCTAAATTTTTCTCAAACCAAATAGATGAGCATACAAATTACAAATCCATATCCAATCATTTGTCAAATTATTTTCCTTAAACAGAAAAATATAAAAAACACAAAGGTGTATGCTTCAATGTTGGAAATACAATCTGTATAATGCCTAAGGAAAGTTCTCTTCTGAAATTCAAACCCTTTAAGGGTCATCTAAAACATCCATTTGTGATACATTGTGACTTTGAACGTTTTGGGCAAACGAACATTACTCGAACCTGACATAGTGCACAACTACAGTGCGCCTGGTTTAGAACATGATACGAGTTTGAAAATATTAAGAATAGAGTTCGAGTTGTCTTTTGTTATTGGCAGGGACGTTAGTATGATGCCTCAAAGATATGCAAAAGTTATTTGTCTTGAAGATGTCGGAGATGGTAAAGCAATTAAAGATAATGGCTTATGTGATCATGCAAACCAAAATTATTCATCGTGTGCCAACATAAGTATTTTCTCTGACTTTATTATGTCTCAACATTTACCAGCAAAGACTTCTGCTGGGGAAATTAAAACAAAATAAGACGGAAAGAAGAAAATCTGCTAAAATACCTGATGATATTTTATGGTAGTGAATTCGGAAATTCCTATCGGGTTAAATGATTACTTTAAGGACTACCCCAGAGCACCCGAGGAACTTGTCACAGACAAAAATGATCTATATCCCCTTCAAAAAGATCCATTCTCAGATCAAAGTAACTAAACTAGCGATGCATAAGATGCAGTTCACGCGCAAATGTAATAAATATGATACGTTACAGAAACTTTAATTTATACGTGAAGTTGAGAACAAAGTTTGCAAAAGAGAACAGTCATCCTTTTCAAAGAGCAACCGTCGCTAAAGACATACGTCGAGCTCAATACTTCAAGGAGACAAAAAACAACTAAATAGTTGAAAAACAAAATTTCTTCAATTAGAGGAAGAACACAGAACTTGGGAAATTGAGAATTTTAGAGAGAGGACAAAAGTGAAAATATATATTGACGAAACAAAGTACGGACATTTGAAGAAAGGTGTTATTAAATAATAATACGTGATGGAACGTAGTTTTAGTGAGTATCAGTAACAAAAGTATAAAAGGTACCAAACAGATCTATGACCTCTTTACAGTGTTCGAGCTATCCAAATGGATAATGTATAATTTGCAAATAAAATACGAAGACTGAATGAGACTGCAACCGATACTGTTTCGTTATGTATTCATGCTGAGACATACATTTTTCATCGTGACATGAAAGAGTACATATGATTCTGCGATACATGCCACTATTCTAAACAAAACATCAATAACATCCCGCTAATAAATGTATATCAGGCGATTTTAAAATGAACTTTCAGGCATATCGATAAGCGCGTTGGTTGATTATCGATCAAACTCTTATTTGTTCAAAACTGATAATGATACAAAGAAATTTGCAAAGGTATACAACAATGCGTGATGAAACAGAATTTAAAGTTCTCAATGCACAAACACTGTCCCTTTAATCATAGTGACAACAGTCAACAAATTACATTACTCAGGTCCTACAATCACGAATGTAAAGCACCAAAATTAACAGAGTCATTGTATACATTTTGAGTTTACAATATAAATGCATTACAGTAATGCTGCACATCACCAAAGTGCTTCGGTTAAATGAGGAATTTAAAGCAAAGGAAATATTCCAAAATCAGCTAAATACCAGTGCAAAATATGTACATGCTGGATTCGTCTATTTAATAGAGAAGTGCTGGATTGGTATGTCAACTCGATCATTGACAGAGATAATTAAATTCGAAGACGAATTGGAAGAAACGAAACAACAATTGGAACACCTTATGCCTTACGTTCCAGTGTTATTCAGAAAGAAGCTACGGAACCGATTAATGAAAGATATCCAAATGGCTCGTACGATACACCAAGTAATATGTGTATGTCAACAGGTCATTACAGCAAGCGTGAATAGTTCATATATGTAAATTATTATATCTTTATCGAGGGAAATAAGACTTAAGGAATACAGATTTTCATATGGTTTGCTTATCCCTTAGAAGGATCGAAAATGATTAATATCATGTTACATTTGGTTGCGTACAGAGTTTATCTTATTTATTTGTTCTTTCCATTACATGTGTTCAATAAGGATTCGTAGGGGTGATACTAGTATTTTCTTTTCTGCCTTGTACAGCTTTGTATTTCAAGAATTGACCACACTATGAATTAATGGCCAAAGAGTTTATGATCCTAATTGTACCTTTATGTTTTGATGAATTAAACAATTACTACCAAATGAGTTCAGGTTTGTTGTTAGATGGGTTATACTATATTCTCGTTGTATCTTCGGTACATGAAATATTACGAAGCAGCGTTCTTATAGTAAATATGCTACGAAGTTTTGATACGCACACAACTCGTATGGGAGTACTTGAAAACCATTACGACACACATTGTATTTGGAATGTGAGCAACTTCTGTAGTTGTACAGTAACTGTACTAAGCAACACAATATTTGGAAGGAGAAAGTTTTTACAATAGAGATGAGATGGCAGGTTATAGGTTATTCCTTTAATCTTGAATAAAATTTCACTACAAACTGGAAGGGTAGCAGGGAATCATGTCAGCTTAATTGATGATTGCTTAGCAACAAAACCGTTGCAGTACCTTTCAAAGGGTTGGACGCATCCCGTTCTAATAGGCCACTATTGAAACTTTAAGAACTTATACAAAATTCAGTCTTAGAACTCTCTGTACTACTAGAGCCCATAGACACCTAAATGTAGTGTTAAATTTCCATAGATCCCCATAATGGTATTCATAATGTTAAAACCCCTTAAGACCACACCCGCCCCAATTTCCGCATAATGTTAAGGCATAAGGCAATGTACAAAAACAAATTATGTGGATGACATGCAAGCAATGCAAAAGTGATTTTCCGTTTGTATCAAGATCACAAACAGTCATATAATATCTACATTTCCTATTCGCATCGGTTGACTACCATCGGTTTTGTACTGATTTTGAATATTGACATGAAAGATGCCAACAAATTATATTTCGACAAAGCCTGTATCAAAGAAATATGGGTGCGTGGGATTATATAATTTAGTTTTCGTGTTTTCCTGCGTTTTGGATCACTCCTGTGTGATTTTTGAATGCAATTATATGAAATTAAAAGTAAGTACGTTTTACCTGTTACAGCGCAAGGCAATTTTCGTATAGTTTGAGGAATTTAATTTACAGTTTCTTGATAGAATTATTAATTATTTAATTCCCCTATATAACTGATGATCGATTACTAAAGCTTGTCCTCTCCAGCTCGTCCTCTCCGGCTTACCCTCTCCAGCTCACCCTCTCCCATTCCGCTAATCATCTTTAGCTTTATCTCGATTTCTCTAGCTCGTCTTCTCCAAATCACTAGCTCATATTACAATCTCTCCATTTCACCATATGATCTGTCCTACTAACCCTACAATCTCACTCTATGATCTCTCCCGTTCGCCCTGAAATCACTCTAGTTTGCTTTACCTTCTATCTAGCTCACAATCTCAAGCTCACACTGTTATCTCTACAGCGCATCATAAGATCTCTCAAACACATCCATTTGTAACGATTTGGCGTTCCATAGTTTAAGGTCTCACTGGATAGTTTCGTATTTTGACACCTCCATAATTTTTAAGGTAGAAGGCATAAACCTAATTATCATAAGCCTAGCATTTATAAATTCACACAAAAGCTAAATCTGTAATATGGTTTAGATTTACTTTAAGTTAGGCTTGAAAATGGGTTGGCTTGTTTGGTGACTGCCTGTCACAGTTAGACTAGCATTGGAGATCAAATGCATAACTTGGGCTGCAAATGAATAGCCGACTTGGCTTACGTATTTATGTATGTCTGCTACAGAGGTAAATATCTAAAAATCGAGATGATTGAGGGGTGATGAAAAGTATGCTAATTTGCTATAGTACTAGTGAACTTTATTCATGCATAAAGCACATACTGATTCTTTTAGCCGCCTTGTCACAGGAAAATAGTCAAAATAGCTCTTTGCTGTCAAAAATGAATGTAAAAAAGAGGGGTTGGTGGCAGT
>JAECUM010029812.1:0-23800 GCA_016617855.1 Megalonaias nervosa
ATAAATGCCATCATTAAATCCAAAATAATTCATATCATCAATTTTAGAACCAGATTTATTGACTTTTACCCAATGTACTGGTTGATTTACAATCCCAGTCAGATTAAATGATAATTACAAAGGGAGAGATATCATTCTTTGGACAACATCACAGTTAGTTATCAAATATAGAGCAAGGCCTATGGTCTTTCTGCCAACCAGAAAAGAAACCTCCATCTGACTGTGCTGAATGATGCCATGGTGATAACAGCTACATGTAATGACCGAGTAGTTTCAAGCATGAAACATCATATACTAGGAAAAATTTTACTATAAAAATGGTTATGAGCAAATCTGCCTAACCAAAAAACTAAAACACTACTGTACACTCTTTAATGTTTGTTCTCCTGTATTCATCCTCATGTGCACCTTCAAACCACTACTGTATAAACATTTTATCACAAGGTTCACATCTCAATGGTTTATCTCCAGAATGAATCCTTCTGTGATAATGCAAAATGGTACTTTGCCTAAATGTTTCAGTACAAAATTAACACTTGAATGGTTTATCTCCAGTGTGTATCATCTTGTGTTTCTTCAATACACCACTATATAAAAACAATGCATCACAAACTTCACATTGCAACAGTTTATCTCCAGTATGTATCCTCATGAGGATCTGATTGAGAACCACTATGCCAAAACATTTTATGACAAATCTGAAATTTAAATGGTTTATCTCCTTTATGTATGCTCATGTGGATCTTAAGAATGCAGCTTTGATTAAACATTTCATGACAAATTTGACATTTAAATGTTTTATCTCCAGTATGTTTCACCATGTGTCTCTTCCAAGAAACATAAGAGGCAAACATTGCATCACAAACTTCACATTTGTATGGTTTATCTCCTGTATGTATAATCATGTGCACCTTCAAACCATTACTCAGTTTAAACATTTTTTGACAAATTTCACATTTGAATGTCTTTCCTTCAGTATGTATACCTGTGGGCTCCTTCATATGAGCAATCGACTCAATGAATTTATCACCAAATTCACATTTGAATTCTTGATCTCCAGCATGAATCTTTTTATGTCTCTTCAAATGATAATTCTCAGGAAATGTTTTATCAAAAATTTCACACTTGCATGGTTTATCTCCAGTATGAATCCTTCTATGACTTCTCAAATATCTCTGGACACTAAACGATTTATCACAAACTTCATACTTGAACGGTTTATCTCCAGTATGTATCCTCATGTGTGTCTTCAAATACCTACTGTCACTAGATGTTTTATCACAAACTTCACATTTGAATGGTTTATATCCCGTATGTATCCTCGTGTGGTTCCTGAAACCTTGACTGTCACTATATATTTTATCACAAACTTTACACTTGAAAGATTTATCTCCGGTATGTATCCTCGTGTGTGCCATCAAATTACCATTAGAACAAAATGTTTTATCACAAACTTCACACTTGAACGATTTTTCTCCAGTATGTATCCCGGTTTGTCTCCTCAAACAACTACTGCCACTAAATGTTTTATCACAAACATTACACTTGAACGGTTTTTCTCCTGTATGCATCCTCATTTGTGACTTCAAGGCATAATTCCTGCTAAACATTTTATTACAAACTTCACATTTGAAACACAGGTGCTCGACGCGAGCTTGATGTTGAGAAAAAAACAATAATCTTTTCACCGGTTGTTACCTTAGCGTAATACTGTCCCGGCAGACAAAATTCGCGAAATTCGCACGTTTCAGAGCCCATAACTTCAGTTTGGTGCAACGCAGAATAGTCAATGATAGCTTGATGGATAGAAAAACTTCTCAGGAGTAAAACAAGCCATAGAATATTTTGTCATATGCCTTTAAAGAGGGAAATAGCAGAAGGAAATCTAGGGTGATGGGTGGAACAAAGTGTTTGGAAGTTACGTACCTTTTCTCTTATATAGTATTATAGAGAGGGTCCAATGTCAGAATGGGTCATGGGGGTAATCTTAGGTATTTTTGTCATTCTGTATGACTTTTTTTCCTTCCGATTATTGTTTCTTTTCTTAACATCAAGCTCGCGTCGAGCACCTATGATTTGAAAGGCTCATCTTTTGCATGCATCGACATCTTCCAAGCACTGCTCTGCATAAACAATGTATCAGAAATTTCACAGTTCAAGAGCCCGGAAGTACAAGCAATTTTTCAAGCGAAAGGTGGTTGATTAATACAATAGTTAATTCTGCACAGGCACTTGATTCCAGGGTAAACTAATGTGTACACTCACCAATTAACACAAAGTAACTAACTCGGGTCTCACTAAACACCCCAAGACACCCCAGGACACCCCAAGACTCTTCAAGAAAACATTAAGACTTTACAAAATACCTACTTTAAATTTCAACAACAACAAAAACAAACAAACAATTAAAAAGTGTGAACATTTAGCGATTGTTTGTGTAACAGGAAAAGTGGTGAGGTCAAGAGTTGCCAAGGGAAATAACTCCAGTTCTGACAAATAATCTTTGGGTACAGTAACGTGAATATTTATCAACATTTATCAAGCTCCATACTACAGAAAAGTTAAAGCATATAATTTGTTTTTCATATATTTAAACCATTTTTATGATATCAATAAAGATATCAATCATAATTTGAACCATTTATATTCCAATTTTGTGCCACCATTATGACATCATTTCAATAGTCATTGACTCGGTTTCTTACTATCAATTGATTTTCCCACTGCTGACTATTTATGTGACCTCCAAAAAATGGTCAGTCTCATGGTTTTCAATGCTTTTCTAATGGAGTTTCCATGGTTTGTCTAGGAATTTCAATGGTTTTCTTCACTCTTTCTTCCAATTAATCAATGGATTTTCAATGGCAAGAATTTAAATGGAAGACGCACAACATTTCTGCTAAGGGTAGTTTTGACCATGAAACATCAAATACTAGGAAAAAATTCACAAAAATGAATGTTATGAGCAAATCTCCATGACTGAAGAACTAAAACACTACTGTACACCCTTTAATGTTTGTTCTCCTGAATGTATCTTTATGTGAATCTTAAAACCACTACTCTGTCTAAACCTTTCATCACAAACTTCACATTTGAATGGTTAAACTCCAGCATGTATCCTCAAGTGGACCTTTAAAGATTAACTTTTTGTGAATTCCTGCATCCTGTTCAAAACTGTGCCATATTCTCACCCCAACTGTCACAAGGCTAATGTTTGCTCATATAGCATTTTGCTTTAAGCATATCACACTTTGCTTTAAGCGTATCATACCTTGCTTTATGCACACCAATTTCCTCTTCAGTATAAAATCTTGAACTGGAGGAACACAGAAGAGTCCAATATAAATGCCATCATTGAATCCAAAATAAAATACCATCATCAATTTCAGAACCAGATTTATTGACTTTAAACCAATGTAACATCGAGTAAGCCTATGGTCTTTCTGCCAACCAGAAACAAAACCTCCATCTGACTGTGCTGAATGATGTCATGGTGATAACAGCTACATGTAATGACATGTACATCACTGGGCCTTTCTGCCTCTGAATTCAGTCATTGTAAATATCAGTACATTTTCCCACACCCACCAGCTAATCAAAGTATTTGAACTTGTCGCCGAGCTATAAGCATCATGTACTTCTGATGTACTCTTACAGTGACAACATGTACATCTGAGGGTCTCTCAGCCACTGAATTCTCTCATTGTAAATATCAGCACAGCTAAAATGATCAATTGATCAACAGGTGGTTGAAGCAGGACTGGCAAGCCTCTGAATTTGCCATCCAGATAATGCGTGCGTACGGAGGACTCCTGTGTAAGTGATTTTCTGTGTCCCAGATCACAAATATGCGTCCAAATATGCGTAATTAAGTGTTTCTGAGACCTCTGACAAACCATGTCAGAATGAATGATAGTTACAAAGGAGAGATATCATTCTTTTGACAACATCACAGTTAGTTATCAAACATCGAGTAAGCCTATGGTCTTTCTGCCAACCAGAAACAAAACCCCCATCTGACTGTGCTGAATGATGTCATGGTGATAACAGCTCAATGTAACGACAGAGTAGTTTCAAGTGTGGAACATCATATACTAGGAAAAAATTCGCAAAAAAAAAAGGTATGTGCAAATCTGCCTAACCGAAAAACTAAAACACTGCTGTACACCCTTTAATGTTTGTTCTCCTGTATGTATCCTCAGGTGCACCTTCAAACCACTACTGTAAAATCATTTTATCACAAAGTTCACATTACAATGGTTTATCTCCAGTATGAATCCTTCTGTGATTGTGCAAAATGGTACATCACCTAAATGTTCCAGCACAAAATTAATACTTAAATAGTTTATCTCCAGTATGTATCATCTTGTGTTTCAGCAATGCCCAAGTATCTAAAAACACTGCATCACAAACTTCACATTTCAATAGTTTATCTCCAGTATGCATCCTCATGTGGATCTTGAGTTTAAAACTTTCCCCAAACATTCTATGGCAAATTTGACATTGAAATGGTTTATCTCCAGTATGTTTCATCATGTGGAGCTTCAAAGAAGAACTCGGCCTAAACAGTTTTTGACAAAATTCACATTTGAATGGTTTATCTCCAGTGTGCATCCTCATGTGCATCTTTAAACCACTACTCTGACTTTACATTTTTTGCCAAAATTCACATTTGTTTGGGTTAATTCCAGTATGTGTTCTCATGTGGAACTTCAAAGAAGAACTCTGTGTAAACAGTTTTTGACAAAATTCACATTTGAATGGTTTATCTCCAGTATGTATTGTCAGATGACTCTTAAGACTACTGTTTTGTCTAAACATTTTATGATAAATTTGACATTTCAATGGTTCATCTCCAGTATGTTGCATCATGTGTGTCTTCCAATCAAAACGAAAGGCAAACACTGCATCACAAACTTTACATTTGATTGGTGTATCTCCTGTATGTATTCTCATGTGCCCCTCAAACAACTACTCTGACTAAACATTTTTTGACAAAATTCACATTTAAATGGTTTATCTCCAGTATGTATCATCATGTACACCTTCAAAGAATAACTCTGCCTAAACATTTTGTGTCAAAATTCATATTTGAATGTTTTATCTTCAGTATGTATACTTGCGTGATTCTTCATATGAGTACTCGATCCAAACATGTTATCACAAAATTCACATTTGAATGGTTTATCTACAGCATGAATCTGTATATGTCTCTTCAAATGATTATTGTCACGAAATGATTTATCGCAAACTTCACACTTGCATGGTTTATTTCCAGTATGAATCCTTTCATGTCTTCTTAAAGGACTACTGACACTAAATGTTTTATCACACACTTCACACTTGAACGGTTTATCTCCGGTATGTATCCTCATGTGTGTCTTCAAATACCAACTATCACGAAATGATTTATCACAAACTTCACACTTGCATGGTTTACTTCCAGTATGAATCATTTCATGTTTTCTTAAAGTACTCCTGTCGCTAAATGTTTTAACACAAACTTCACACTTGAACGGTTTATCTCCAGTATGTATCCTCATGTGTTTCTTCACATAACTATTGTCACTAAATGTTTTATCACAAATTTCACACTTGAACGGTTGCTCTCCAGTATGTATCCTCGTGTGTGCCGTCAATTTACAATTATAACTAAATGTTTTATCGCAAACTTCACACTTGAACGGTTTATCTCCATTATGTATCCTCGTGTGTTTCCTGAAACGATTACTGTCACTAAATGTTTTATCACAAACTTTACACTTGAACGGTTTTTCTCCAGTATGTCTCCTCGTATGTTTGTTCAAAACATCATTCCTGCTGAACATTTTAGCACAAATTTTACATTTGAAAGGCTTATCATTTCTTTGCATCGACATCTTCCAAGCACCGCTCTGGATAATAATGTACCAGAAATTTCACGGTTCAAGAGCCCGGAAGTCTGATCAATTTTTCCAGTGAAAACTGGCTGACGAATAATATAGTTGATTCCGGCCTTTTTTCTGATTCGGCCCCAGTTACGGACCGATTCGGCCCAAATCACAGGACGGTTCTGCTAGGCTGGGTCGCATCATATGAAATATTAAAATAAAAACACACCTGATTGTTTCTTTTTTTCCTTTGTTTTTTCTTTAGTTTACGGAAGTATATCAAGAGAATATAGTAGTCTCATGTGCTACCAACCTTTATATCCCCATCAGAGATAAGATAACCTTTATAGATAAGAATAAAGAAAATGAAAAGAAGTAAATATGGTTATTTGATCAAAATACGTCTGTCGCATAAATTGTTTGTTAGAGAAAAATATTATTTTGGAGATGTAGTAACCAAAACATAATATTCATATTAACCATTACAAACAGTTTCTCGACCTTTTCAGGGTTACTTAGCTGTCTGTGTATGAGCAGCTGAGAGGGTGAACAGACCATTTTGCTTGAGACATTATTTATGAAAAAATAAGCCTTCCTATGAAAAGGAAATCTTAAAGGTCAGCAATAAAAACCACAACCTCTAACTGACCATGAGATTTCTTAGGGTTAGCTTATCTCGTTACTTTATCTCTGACTTTTGGGGTTTTTTTTATGGTGTGTTTATTTTACGTGTTGGTCACTCGACGTTGGTCGTTCACCCTCTCTGCTGCTGTAAATTAAACAGCCATTATAAATATTATCAATAATGATTGGAGAACCACACTCGGCTAGATTAGCTCGACAGCGACTAGAAGCAATCAAAAAATATTTACCCGTCCGTGATTTAGTTAAACAACAACTACAATCACGTCAGGGGTCTCAGGTGGAATTTACAGAAGGTACAGAACAATTATTTAAACCGATTGTCGAGCCAACAAAGAAAATTGTTACAGCAACTGAGGCAACACAAAGAGCTCTTGAAACATTGCCTGTCGATATTGCTGGCCGTATTCAAGCAGCTCAACCACAACCACAACCACAACCACAACAACAACCTAAACCAAGAACTAAGATAATAGATAAATTTACGCCTGAAGGTATTGCTGCTTTCAGGGATCCAAAAAAAGTAATTGACATTGCCGCGTTTGGATATTATGAAAGACAAAAATATGTTAAACCAGAATATGTTAAATCTCTAAGCTCTGCCAGTTGGATTAGGGATGTATATCGCGTTGCTAATGATATTCCAAAAATTAGATATGATGAAGATATTAGAAGTTTTAATGAATTTGATAAGATGTATATGAGCATATCGAAAGAGCTAAACAATTTAAATTACAGAAACCAGTAAAAAAAAACTTGCAGAACAAGTTCAACAATTTCCACAATTACTACCACCACTACCATCACCACAACGATCACCACGACTACTACCACAACAATCACCACGATTACTACCACCGCTACCACAACAATTTGAATTACCATCACCACGACAACCAGTTAGAACAACAGAGGAAGAATATCAAGATCCTGGTTCCAACTGGAAGTGGTTTAGAAAGTGGCTTTATTACTTGTCCCAATAACATCCTTGCTGATGTTGATCGACTAGAAATTCTCATTGGAGGAAAACGAGCTGGTAATAATTCCCCAGAAATTATTAATGAAGCAGCTGATATTTGTAAACGATTATTTACAGGTGGTGTTATGGATATTAATGTGTATCGGTCCCTCATTAATGAAATCGCCGATGATTATCATAGTGACTGAGTATGTAATTAGATGCAATTAGTGATAAAATCACTTAATAATAATATGATCGTACACAATACTCATAGACCAACCATGGTTAGGGTAATAAATTCACGATTACCAGTATACAAAACGACCTACGGAGATGGACTAGGTGATGTTGTTCAGGGTCTATTTAGAAGGATAGCCCCAAAAGCAATACCGCTTGCAAAGCAACTAGGAATGAAAGCTATTGATGTTGTTCGTGAAAAAGCTATTGGCGCTGTTGGTGATGTTGCTAGCAAAGCATTCTCAGCGATCAAGGATAGACTAGCACGATTAATACGACGAAAACCTCAACCAGTGAAACTGGCCAGCACTGAAGTGATGCCCGCAAATGTCAGTAAAATAATAAATCAAGCTGCTAATCAAAAACTAGCAGAGTTGGCTACCAACACTAATGTTGGTTTAGGAAAAGAAAAAAATATAACCGCTAGTCTGATAACAGGAAGCGGTCTTCGTGTTAGACGAAGACGATAATAATAAATATGTTCAAGCGTATATCTGATCCCGCGTTTGACATTGACGCACCAGTTTTAAAAGATGAATCTGTGCGCGATTATCAATATTATTCTTATGACGCACGAGAGCCAAATCAGCGTGGACAAATTGAGCTGCAATTTCAGGATACAAGCAGATAATTCTTACCCGCCGAAGCATTTATCGAGGTTGAAGGTGAAATTTTGCGAGCTAATAATACTCCATACGCAGCTGATGTTAGTGTTGGTTTTGTTAACAACGGTGTTATGGCTTTATTCAAAAGCGCCATATACATGATTGATGGAAAAAATCTATAATGATGTTGATGTTGCCACGACGATACTTGGTCTTGCGCGATATAGTGATGATTACTCAAGATCAGCTGGACCATCAATGATGTTTGTTAAGGATACTTCTAATTCTCCAGAGTATCGACAGTATGATATAGGACGCCCACTAAACAATGCTGGAAACGCCGGCGCTGATGTACAAAATATAATTATTAATGTAGATCCAGATTTTAACTTAGGATTTAGATCACGTCGAGCAATGTTAAGCGGTGCAAGGAGACCATTTTCGTGTGCGATTCCATTATCACATATCTTTGGATTTTGTAGAAATGTCAGAAAAGTCATTTTCGGAGCCAAACACACAGTTGTACTTGTAAGAAAAGGTACCGACGATGATGCAATATGGAGACCCGCTGGTGATGCTGGTATAGTAAATTTAACAAAACTTTCTTTATGGATGCCTGTAATGACTCCAACAATACCTGAAGAAGAACATTTACTTTCTTTTATGAGCCAAGGTGGTAAATCGATGTTATCATGGTTGACAATGACCACAGATGCTGTGCAGAGTACAGTTAATGGTTTATTTACTTGGCAAATAGCATCAGCGCAAGGTGTTTCTGCACCGCGACATATATTTATTGCGCTTCAAAATGCTGCACGAGTAGACTCACAAATTCTAAGCACAATGATATTTGATCAACTCGGTGTTTCTGAGGTTTCTTTAAGGATAAACGGACATCAAGAACCTTCTGAAGAAGTGTTGCTAAATTTTGAAAATAATCATGTTGCGCGTGCATATCATCGATTAATGACATTCATGGGGCGTGATCAGAATATCGATTCTGGTTTGCAAATATCACAGTTAGATTTTACAACATTATATCCGATTTATTACTTTTCGCTGGAACATTTAGATTAAACCAGACAGTCCGTCGTTGATATAAATTTTCGAGCTCGCGTAAACAGAGATGCTGTAACTATTCCTGATTACAGAGCTGTCGCTGTTATACTTAGCGATAAATCGATGTTACTTGAAGGTGTTGGTGGACGAATGAGAGTTATTGATGCCCCAATAGAAAACATGTAATTAGATCGCTCATAATAATTATAAATGTCACATCTAGTTAATGTCAGTCTGACTCCTGGTCAGATTAAAAAGCTACAATCATCATCAAAAAATAATTGTGCGACAAAAATATCACTAAAGCGAGAACAAATCGCGAGTGGTCCGAATAAGCTATCATTATCAGAACGCCAGCATAAGCATTTCAATGAAGCAAAAAAATTAAATAAAGGTATAAAACTTAATCTTTCTGCGAGTGTCATTAAAGACATCGTTAAAACGGGTGGCATATTTCCGCTTCTTGCCGCGTTACCAGCAATAATATCCGCTACAGCCCCAGCTGTTGCAAAAGCAGCTGCATTAGGCGTTGTTGGAACCGCTGCTGGAATGACGTTAAAGAAAGCAACGGGTCAAAGAATTATGCACGCAGAAAACTTAAAAAAAAAAAGATCACGGGCAAAACAACGCGGAAGACGTCTGAGAGCACCAAACGTTCCACAGCCGGGCCGTCTAAGATTATCAGGCCCAGTATACGGTCGCGGTCTAAGATTGCCAGGGACCCCATATTCATGTACGGAAAAGGTCTAAGACTGCCCCGGTAACTTCGTCATCGAATTCGATGATTTTCCCCATGTCTAATTTTGATTTACTTAATGCCGCTAAGCAACTGAATATAAAAAAAACTTTAGAGAAGTTTTTATGCGTGATCAATTACCTACCGTTGCAATGCAACATGAAACTGGTATTATTAATCTCGATAAAAACTCTGGCCCAGGCACTCATTGGGTGGCATGTGCAATTGATCCACGTGGAATTATTTATTTTGATTCGTATGGACTGGCACCACCAAAAGAATTTTTAGAGTATGTAAGTACTGCTATGCAAAGTAAGAATTCGATGCGTTCTAAAATCTTGTATTCAACATTATCAACGCAAAAAATAACGGATCCGCCAATATGTGGTCGAGAAGTACTCGCTGCACTTGATGCTGTATCAAAATCAACAACACCACCTCATAAAGTCGTGCATGAATATACTACGTTGTCACACTTAAACAGATACCAGTAAATATAATGGTAGATATTTATGGAAGATCTTCTCGCAAAGCTCAGCAGCAAGTCGATTTATCTAAATATGCAACTCTTGATCAGCTCAGAAATGAAATCGATGATTTATTAAATATCACAAGTGTGGATCAAAATGAAGTCGTTGTTTTACAGGATAAACAAGGACGATTAAAGACGAGTAATATACAACTGTTAGATGTTCTTATACGAATTCCCACCGCGGTTATTAATAATATCGTTACTTTTGCTGATCAAGGTAAAATACAAGATTCCGGTAAGTCAGTTAACGATTTTATCAAGCAAGCTGGTGATTCATTCACGGGTGACAATATTATGAATCCAAATAAAATTATAGACCTTGGAAACCCAGCCGCAGATACAGATGCAGCAACAAAAAGATACGTCGATGATCAAGAATCTAAGTCAGTATTAGTCAACGGTGGTATAATGCGTGCATTTCTCAACATGAATAATAATGGTATTAATAATCTTAGAACACCAGAATCAGATTTCGACGCTGCAACAAAGAAATATGTAGACGATAAGGAAATTCCTATGACAACTTCGTTAGCTACAATCAATAATGAAATGACTACACTCAATACTAATTTTACTAATCACATACAAACTTTATCAAATTTTCGTAGAAATATGAACAGATCTATTAATGATTTTTTTGGAAGTCCACCAACTGTAGATATCAAACTCTTCGATATTAACATGAAACTCAACGACATTATTAACGGAATACCTAATATTGTTCAAAAAACTAATCTGATTAAAATTCCACACGGACAAATTAAAAATACCGTGTACACAGTAGCATCAGGATCATCAACATGGACATCGCGCGATAACACTCTCGAACATACCGCAGAAGTAACTGGGTTATACATAGTACTAAAATATTAGATTTATTTATTAGTACATATCCACCAGATTCACGACAAGCGTTTAAAATAACAGAATTTGACACAACTGCATTTGAAAAACAACTCAACGATGTCATTGATAAATATTTCCCTAAAATACATGCAGTGTGGAAAAAAATAGCCCCACTACCGGTTCTTAAACACAATAATGATCCATACGGTGGAGGCCGTCATATCTCTCCTGGTATTGTTAATATAACATCAACCATCGCAGTCAATCTAGTGAGTGATGTAATTGATGGCAGCTATCAAGTAGATCTTTCAAAAAGTAGCACTGCTGAGCAAGGATATATATTATATTCATTCAGTCCTCAAGCGCCACCCGGGTGGTTAATTGTATCTGAACCAATTAACCCCGTTTGTCTACGTGTACATAATCCGTTATTATCAAGGATACCTTTCAAACTTACAGACCAAATAGGACGTATTTTGGATTTACAGAATGAAGTTTTAAGTATTAATCTGTATGTGAGATCACAGAGAGTCATATCGCAAAAAAAAATAAAAAAAAAAAAATATCCGAATCTAACTCGGATCAGAATAAATTTTTTTTTACTAGGTAAATCGTAATTATCAGAATAAAATATTATTATAAGTAAATAACCTGTATACTAGTTTTGCCAGGGATTTTGTTTAGCCATTATTACATTAACTCCACCTTCACTTTCATTTTCACAATGTTCTCTTAACTGTCTTATACGAAGGTTCACAATCTTTTTCTGTTCGTATTCATGAGATAATTCTAACTTAATTTTCTCAATAGCGTTTGAGAGAGGTACAAACAGTTTTGCCTGATCATCCGTAACTGTTGCCAGCGACTGTAACATTGCCTGTTGGATAAACTTCATGAATTTATAATCAGAGGGTAAAGTGTATCTGTTCTCTAATTTCCGTTGTTCTAATGATTCAAAGTCAGACAGAATTTTTCAGGATTAAGATTATCAGATATATTTATACCGTTATGCTGTAATATTTTAATCGCAGAAATAATGACATTAATGTTTTCGGAATTCATTATATTCATTATGTTTGTTTAATATAAAAATAAAATTAGAATAAAATAAAAATAATAGTCCCTAAGGACTGTTTCAAGATGATTATATGCATATGATTATGATTATATACATATGATTATGATTATGATTATATCTTAATTACGGACAGCACAGTTTAACCCCATGTGATCCCCTAGGTTGTCAAAGAACATCCTAGCAGGATCAGAGGTCACATATAAACTTAATTCTAAGAATTTAACTAACTTATCCTAGGACAGCACATTTTAACCCCATGTGATCCACTAGGTTTCCAAACAACATCCTAGCAGGATCAGAGGTCACATACAAACTTAATTCTAAGAACTTAACTAACTTGTCCTAGGACAGCACAGTTACATATAAACTTAATTCTAAGAACTTTAACTCTAGGACAGCACAGTCACATACAAACTTATCTTAAAGACAATATTACGGGCCTTCTCTACGTTCAATACAAATTTTTGCACACTCCCCCATCATAATCACCCAGGGAGTGCAAAATTGCACCCACCAAATGACATGGTGGGAGAGTGTACAAATTTTCTATTGAAACATAGACGGGCTGGCTACGCCCCATTAAATAATAAATTTTGGCATAATATCGCCTTTCGCCCGACAGTATGCCGGTCACGAGAATCGAACCACGGACCTTGAGTACAAAAATCCAGCGCGTTAGCAATCGGCCACCGGACTTCACAATATATACATAATGAAAATATTATTATATAGTTAAAGCGTAATGTACTTAAAGTATACAGAATAAAATCACAATTTATTGTAAAATGTATTGTGGATTTCTTAATAAAATCACAATTTATTGTAAAATGTATTGTGGATTTCTTAATAAAATCACAATTTATTGTAAAATGTGAATTTATTTTCAGTCTCCAAATACTTGATACTACATTACCCAAAGCCCACAGTTAAAAGTCTGTATTAATCAGACGTCGCCAAAGATACTAAAATAATCGATAAGTTATACGAACACGCGTCATACTCAATTCTAAAAATACCCTCATGTACACACTTCACTGCTGGGTCGCAAAGTGTTTCATAAGAATGTGGAAAATATAAATATTATTGAGATTTTACACAAACATAATGTTGAGACTTTACATGATTCATAGAATATTATGCACATGTGTAACATACAGCATCATTATTTGTACAACGATGAAATTATTGAAAATTCTCAATAGTTGTAGGGTCAAACCCCCAGCGATTCTCTATTGATTTTGATGATTTCTTGATAAATTTGACAATAACTCACTAAAAACTGATAAAAAATAAGAAATTTTGATCAAACGTCACTTCATCTTAGAAAAAATAGTAACATTTTAGCCAAAGTTTTCTACAAAATCGAAAAATCATCAAAATCAATTAGAGAATCGCTGGGCGTTTGACCCTCTCAGCGCTACAAAATCTGGCCCATTTTCATTGATTTTTGGTCATTTTTCATGCAAAAAACAAGATTTTCGAACAAAAAACCAACAAAAAACAAGATTTTTGAACAAAATCAACAAAATAAAAAAAAAACACTGAACATTCTAAAGAATGATTTTATCATCTTATTTTTATTTGCAACGTGTTGAGATTCACATGCATAACTAAATTCATTGGAATATTTTTACAGTCGACGTTTGGACAATCAGAGAATGTGATATGTGTTTTGTGTACTATTGAAAGATATATCAATAATTGCTCAAAACAGTGTGTGATCCATTTTGACCAAAACTCACAATATCATTAGTACAGCAAGTACGACAACTGCAAGATTTACTAAGTTATGCTTGACGGAGTTGTCTCGCTTAATCATCTGATGCCATAGGAACATTACATCATGAAACAAACACCTGCATAAAACAAAATATGAAAGCAAAATGAGAAGATACTGGCTCATGAAGAAGGTTCTGGTAGACTAACATACAGGAATCTGATTTTTTGTAGAAATCTTTTGGAAAAAGCAGATCTCGTGATATTATCTGCCACGTATTTTACTGAAGGTGATACTATGTTAAAGTATTTACCAGCAGAATTAATTGACTTAAACACAATTTCTTCGCCATCTGTATTTATAGATTTAACAGCCCTTGCGTATCGTGCGCCGCCAGAATTTCCGGACTTGCAGTTTTGACTTTGTGTAATAATTCACAAGTTATCAAGCGAGTTATCAAGATTATCACCATTGATGTGATCTGTTATAAATCCATCTTTAATGATCCCATAAAAACATTCGTAGATGAATCTATGTGAGAAATAATTTTTATTTCCACTGGTATTAAATTAAAATATCTAGCATTAATAACACTACCGATTGGTTTTTTTAATCTAGAGTTCCTAATTACACCATCACGAGATGCTTCATAATTTGTGATGATTGGATGCTTTACAAACTCATTTTGCTCCATTTATATGCTAATATTATTTGTTTAAATCATTCTTTTGAAAATCTAGCGAGATAATCTTCGGTTTTTATACGAGATTCAGAAGATGTGTGTTTTTTTTATCGTAATATCCTTTCAGCTCTCCGTATCTTTTACCAACACATTGCACACACAGTTGAGTTTTTCCTCTGACTCCAACACCACACCGCACACACGGTTTTGGTCCTAAACTATCTTGTCTAACGCATTGCATATGGTAGCCGCAGAATTCGTTTACGCATGCTTTGTTACAAGGAGAACTATATCCGATCATAAGCCAATTACATCGATTCTTTGTTTGAATCATATACAAGAGATTAAAATTCAATTTAAATATATATTTGTCTTAATTATAATAATGCAGGAATTATCCGCAATTGAACATTCTGGAGCTAGATTTGATCTTGACAGACTGCCGAAACACAAATTTAGTTTTTCGATGCAAGATCTAGCTTTAACGAATAAAGATATAACAAAACGTATCCGTGAAGCCAAAAAGGAATTTCGCGACGATGGTGCGGCTCATGTGTGGTCGACATTCAGAATTGAAAATACTGTTAATGTGATGAATGACAAACGAGGAAGAGAGATTATTGACTACCTTGTTCAGAAATATTTTATTTTAATAAAATTTATTGTAAAGACAGACGATGACACTTGGATTATTCGTGACAAACGTGATTCTGTCCACATGCAGTCAGGAAATAATATTGTTCTTAGTAAAAATTCCAAACCAGGAATACTTACTGGTATTGACAAACCATATTACGAACGAGCATATCCTGTGACTGCGGTTGTGTACGCGGTATATCCGTTAAATAATAAACCTAACGTTGGGGATCTCAAACCCATGAAATTGTCATCACTGACAGCATCAAGAATAAATTGTGTAGCTGAACGGGTTACAGAACACTTCACAAACGCGATACGCGGAAACGGTTTAACGGATTTACGACGTAAAAAAGTAAATATGTGGGCAGAAACAGTTGAAGATACCGGAGCGTCTATCAGCGACGTTGCTGAGCTGGGAAAGAAATTAAAATTCCCAATAACAGTGAAGACGTTAACCGGCGAGATTTTGTACAAACCAAAATATAAATCAAGAGGAGCTTTGATAGATATTATTGATCATAACGCTCATGCATGGACTGTGGCAGTAACAATATTTCCACGAGACAGAACGGTTAAATTTTATAATGGTCATGTATTCGATGCTATCAGAAATATCAGTAAAATTGACCCTGTATCTGTGTGGCTGTTTCAGAGTTCGGAATATGATTATCATGATCAGTTTGTACGGTCTAATGGTGATATTTATCGTACAGAATCTCTCCACGAAGAAATGAAAAATCTTGCATTAAAATATACCTCTGATGATATTAAGGTTGGACAATTACTTAATAAATGTTTTACCGTTCCATCAGTTGCTGCTCACGCTGCTCAGGAAAAAAATTCATAGAAACCGACACGATTGGAATTTCTTGAAGATGTCCAACACAGTTGTGTGGAATACGGACACGGTGGATTATGGAATACTAAATACGATTATAATGACGTTATTTCAGTTGATATGGTAGCATGTTATCCTGGAAGTTTTCTTGGATACGGAGAATGTTCTGAATACTTTAAGAGATTTGGTGATCCAACGCACGAGATGACCAGAGTAGCGATAAACGGACCCTTACCAGATTTTGACTTAACCGGATTCGCCTGTATAGAGTCATTTGAGTTTTACAGGGATCTCCATCCGATTGTTTATGCGTGGTTTGGAAGACATTTTTCAGAGCGACGTTGGGCTCCAATAGTACTAATAAAGTATATGCTTGATGCTGAAATTTTAATGTCGTTGAGCGTAAGTGAAGCAATTATATCATAAAGCGTGCAGAAATACGTTTGGTTGCCAGAACTGGATGTATTTAATATCAATGATGCTAGAAGAGATTTTCCTAATCCTGAAGATGATATTGTTAAAATTACTAACAGTATACGTGAATGCAGGAGAGAAAGTGATGAGAAATTTGCAAAAGATCTCGGCAGAAAAATAATCGGTAAATTTACGCAAGGAGGATCATATGATCATAAACGAGCGTGTACAAGATTAATCATGGACGATGCTGAACTAGATTTTATAATTGCTGATACAACGGAGAAAAACACATTTATAAGTCGAAGTAATGCTTATTTATCAGACGGAACTAAATTAGGTACAATTGTGAGCTTTACTGATGGCGAGTCACCGCAGTTTACTCATTTAAGATCTTCGATGCTAGCGTATGTTTCGATAAATTTATTATAGATGATAAACAGATTTCCTCATTATGCAGTCAGAGTCGCGACAGATTCATTTTATATAAACAAAAAATATGCGGATTCGTTAAAACAATTGCATATTAACGATCATGCATCATGGGGCGAATGGAGAATAAAACGTGAAGATATAATTAGTTATTCTGAATCTGCCGATGTTGAAATTGCGAAAATATATTACAAAGAATAATCAAATACCAAGATTGTCATCGGCACCATCTGTATGTGATCCTGTAGCTAGACATAAAACCGTTTATCTTAATGGGTGTGGTGGTTCAGGTAAAACAACACGCGCGATTGAATTATTTAATAATTGTTCTGATATGATTGTTTTGACACCGACACATAACCTCGCCAGGGAAATAAAAGAACGAGGAGTAAAATCGTGTACATATCATAGTTTCTTTAGATGGTGCGGAGACACATGGACTCCATCGCGGATGGGTGAGAAATACATTCCTAAAATTATTATCTGGGACGAGATATGCACGGTATCCCTAGAGGTATTAAAAATATTTCTTGATTGGCTGTTATTGAAGAATACTGCTGTGGTGATGTGTGGCGATCATGGTCAACCACCACCTTTCATTAGATCGTCTCCACATGAGTGGCTGAAAACATTTGCAGATTATTACGAAGAAATAACTAATGACCATAGAGCTATTGATAAATCACTAAAAGAGTTTAAAAAGTTAACAAGACTACAGCCAGATAAAATATAATGTGAAATAATGCGTAAAGTAATTCCAGAAACTTCTATGAATAATTTTTGGACTTTATGGAGACCTGCTGATTTGATAGTTGCAAGTAGAAAAATAGTTCGCGATACACTTCAACAACAATTATTTACGTTACATAAAGAAAAATTTTCAAATCTACCTGTACCTTTGTGTTATCGCTCAGCAGATACTCGACGACAGAATGTTAATGTTGAGATTCCTGGTGGTGGAATACAAAATTTTGTGTTAAATGATATTGTTTTAGTTGTTGTTGATGTTGTTGAGAGCGCGTTAAGCATGGATAAATCGCCGTGGACGTTAGGACACACTATAACGATTCACTCATCACAGGGATTAACTATTACCGATACAAGTATTTGGATTGTCGATGATCGTATTGAGTGGTCAAATTTAGTTTATCTTGCGGTGTCTCGAATCGGAAGAATATCTCAACTGGGCAGGGTTATCATGGATTGCGTAATAACCAAAGAAATTCCTGACAACTTTGTCGATATGAATAAAAAAATTAGCGAGTTATAAGCAATGTGACAAACAAAATAATCGCGATTTTAGTATTGATGCTGAATTTATTATAACATTAAAACAACAACAGAATAATCGTTGTGCAAGTTGTAACTGTAATATCCTGTGGCAGTACTCGAGTAATAATCCAAGAAAATTTACCGTTGATAGAATTAGTAGTCTTGGTCACACACGCGAAAATGTGATACTGACTTGTCTTGAATGTAATCGACGTCGGGGCGCTGGACGCCCTGGTGCAAGTTTACAAAAGTGAGCGCGGTGGTAATTGTGTATCCGTAGGAATTATTTGTAATTGTTCGCGTACAAATCCACGCTGAGGAGCAGTTGAATCTAATTTGTAGATTGCTGGTCTACCTGTGGACCTTACCACGCCAGAAATTTTGTGTGTGGTCACACTCCAGATAGGATCAGTTGCTCTTTTTCTACCTCCTTCAAGTTCACCAGGTTCATATAAATATCTTACGGTAACATTACCTAGTACTGGTTGAGAGGAAGATTTACGTTGTATTGGTATATATTTTTGTGTGATCGCATTAGAAGGTTTCATAAAAGTTGCACGAGTCACTTCGTTCTTTAACGCAGCTACCACAATCGGTAACCTTGCAACCCATTCACGAGATCTCTCCGTGGACTTAAAGTCAGCGGATATTTCCCTTGCGTATTGGTATCCAAATAACCGCTCAGCAAGTGTTCGATTAAATAGTTCAACGATTGCCTGATCACGATGAATTTCTGTGTGTCCTCGTCTGATTTTAACGTTATGTCGCTTCATCAACGATGATACTGCACCAAGAAAGTCTTTGCCAGGATCAACCTGTAGCAGTTGTGGCCATCGTAGACCACCACGTTGATAAATGCGTTCAAACGCAGATGCAACTTCAGTTGCTGTTTTAGTTGATAATGGTTCTGATTCTTTATATCTACTCGCAACGTCAACGACGGTTAATGCGTATCTGTATGTGTATTGACATCTGCCAGTTTTAATGGTATCATGTGGTAAAAACAAAATATCTGCTTGATGAACTTCATTAGGGGTACTGACATCAAAATGTGCATACTTAATTTTTTTAGGTGGTGGTAGATAAATTTGCCATATTGCCTGTCGTGCTAACCACGCTGCAGCGACATCACGTGAGACTTTTGCTGCTTCAGCAAGTTTACTAATCGCTGCTTTACCTCTCCAGTATCTTCTTGGACTGTAATAAACAGATTCCATTTTTATGATAATAATCAATTGATTAATTACCAGCCCCTAACATTATTTTACCTTTCATACCAGCTTTTATCAGAAAAGCAGCTAATCTTTCTCAAAGTGATTTATCTTTTACATTATTTATGGCATGAATTAATTTAATATCGGCGAGATGTCGTTGTTATAAGTCTTTAATTTTATACGCGACATCGTGAATGTGACACGCTTGATCAATTGCGTTTATTGGATACTCTCCAGGTTTTGGTTGGTCTTGGTTATCGAGTCGGATATCGAGACGAGTTCCAGGACCACAATAATTATATCCAGGTAATTGTTTTTCACCAGGATACTTTGCCCATGGAGCTCCTGGTAATTTACCTAACGAAGCAGCGATATCTCCACCTGTCTTTAATGAAATAAATTTATATTTTTTGTACCACATTTCACACACGTGCCTGTAAGTGCGCGCCTGTTATTTTTTGCTATTATTGTCGTTAATCCACTGGTATGAGTGGGTGCTCTACATCGAACACAATATAAATCCATATTATTATTATATGGATATAATTGACTTCTCAGCGACACGAAAATAAGAGCCAGTTAAGCATCATCCAGCGCCACCAAATTCTATCAGAGCAATTATACTTGGCCCATCTGGGTCTGGTAAAACGCAACTATTATTTATTCTGATAATGCGATGGCTCAAGTGGGATAAATTATATTTAGTAGCACCATTTGTAGATGATCAACGATGTTACGAAGTACTTAAAGATTTTAATGAAAATGCAAAGTCGCTGACGTGTCCTGATAATGATGCTATTGATTTTATTACCGATATTGATGAAGCTCCATCCATAGATGATCTTGATGGATGTATCAAGAATCTCGTAGTATACGATGATGTAATGCTGGATAAACAATCCAATCCAGCTCGGATATTTTCGCGAGGCCGTCACAAAAATACAGACGTAATTTATTTAACTCAGAAATACAGGCAAATTCCTACAGTAATCAGAGATAATTGCAATATCTTAATTGTGTTTAATGGAGTAGATAATTACACTTTACAAAATATTTATTATACTTGGTGTTCAGTGGACATGGATATGATTAAATTTAAAAACTTCTTTTCAAAAGCACAAGCTATTGCGTTCGGATTTATAACAATAAATTTACATGACCCAAGATCTAGATATCGTATAGGTCTGGATAAAATCTTTGGTTAATTACAGCAGCAGAGAGGGTGAACGACCAACGTCGAGTGACCAACACGTAAAATAAACACACCATAAAAAAACCCCCAAAAGTCAGAGATAAAGTAACGAGATAAGCTAACCCTAAGAACTCTCATGGTCAGTTAGAGGTTGTGGTTTCTATTGTTGACCTCTAAGATTTCCTTTTCGTAGGAAGGCTTATTTTTTCATAAATAATGTCTCAAGCAAAATGGTCTGTTCACCCTCTCTGCTGCTGTATGTGTCCCTTGAAATAGAGGCACAGAACAATATGTGTACACAAATACGGAACCGAGTATACACAAAAAGAATCAACAGATTAATGCTTATACAAATTGAGGTGACATCTCTTCAAAATTTTCATTTAAATAGATCCCTAAGAGAGCGGAGTAAGTTGAATGAGAGACATATTTGGAAGTATTACGTAAATTTTACACTATGGCCGTTCCCCACCCCATGTTTCGAAGCCGTGGATGTTTTGGGGTTTTTTTTCCTTTTCCACCTGCAGGAAGTACAATGTGATAGATTTTGTTGATATTCATTACCGCTCCAACACTACCAGCAAGTTTCCGATGAGATTTTAATTCCACTAGGAAACTGTATTCTTTCTTCTGTTTTCACGATAACAGTTCAA
Organism: Megalonaias nervosa; assembly: GCA_016617855.1. NCBI lineage: Eukaryota > Metazoa > Mollusca > Bivalvia > Unionida > Unionidae > Megalonaias > Megalonaias nervosa. Next base: position 21,620 of record JAECUM010029812.1, read on the forward strand.
AATCTTCCGAGTTTAGTAATGCTTTTAAGGTATTCAAGCAATGGAAGGCAGAGGACCTTAGTTTGATCAAATGGAGCCTGCCGTAAATACCCCAATAATGTTGAGCATCTAGCTAGTAAATTGCTTCAAACTATTTTTCGTTATCTTGTCAGCAAAAAGAATGGCCCATAAATAGATGCAAAATACACGTCTGCCTGGAATCTTTACACTCGACATACAACCAGGCACAACCTGTGTTACGTCTTGGGGTGCAAACTTAAGCAACAGAGCAAGGTAAACCCAACAAGCATTCAAGTTTCCAAAATATAAACTTATTTCAATAAAATGTAAAATGAAACAAAGTGAAAGACTTTTAAAAAATAACATACAGTGTATGAATTCATAGAATATAATTCTAATAATCCCAATAATCTACAATCAATTTCTCACTAATCCGAAAATTGTTGTAAGGTATTCTGCTCGAAGTTTATATAGTGACTATGTGTTAGAGTGATAACACGTGATAACACTGAATTTAAAACAAGTATTAATCTAAATGTTTTTACTTCAATGTAATCTCGTGATCGAAGAATATCACTGAAGTCCTTGAAAATTTCACATAATCCGAATGAATTAATTCAATATTCTAGTCCTTCAATATAATTACTTAATCCACAAAGTATTGTTTAACTGAAGTCTACTCACTCTGATATAAAACAATCAACAAAATCACAAATTCTCCCCTGTCTCTAACTAACGTTATGTGTAACTGAAAGAATATGCATAGTGTTTGTATCTTTATTATATAGTGTCCTTTTATGTTTCAAATAAACAAATCTGATTCACTAGAATTTCTCAACATTTAAATCTTAATATCAATATAATTCAGACTGTTCTAAACAAAAACAGTCCTGCTATGACCTTCAAAACTTATTGAACCAATCAAATGCTGGAGTGAGCGTGTTAGGGTAATTGCATTTTGAATTTCCACGCTTGGTTACGTGACCTGCATTCCTTACTCGCTTGTCATTTTTGACCTGCTTATTTCACCTGCTTATTTGTTAATTTCACCTTAGATCGGCCTTGACGTGAATGGAACCCTAACGATTGAATATATACGTTCTTTTAAGATAGTATTAACCATCGAAGTTAAGGATATCACATATGCTTCATAGCCTAAAACAATTTAAATTAAAATGATATTATGTATTCAAAGATGATACATAATTCTGAAACACCTTCCTCCTTAAAAAAACCCAAAAGATTTATACCATAAAACTCTCCTCTATCTAATATAGAACATATATGTAATTAATACTGCATACGAATGTGAATGATACAATAATGTATACAAAAAATGCAATACTCTGCACGTGAAAGTGGCTCTGCAATAGATTTTTTTCCCTTGGTGTGATAGACTTCTATGTTATATGCTTGTAACAACAATCGCAACAATCTTTGATTCATATTCCTCGCTTTATTAATGAAAGTAATGGTGTTGTGATCGCTGAAGAAAACGACCGCAGAAGGAGCTGCACTAACATAAAATTAAGTGTTCCCATTATCAAAGCCAAACTTTCCCTCACCTATCGTGGAATAATCTCTTTGTTGCTTATTCAATTTCCTTGAAAATTAACACACCTAATGATCCACACTATTGCGATTTTGCTGTAACAGTACACCACCAACCCCTACGTCACTTGCATCTACAGTCATTTTCAATGAAACGGTGAAATCTGGAGCCGACAGAACTGGTACACTTTTGTGTATGTTCTTTAACTCATCGACCGCCTACTAATACTTTTCTGATCATTGAAACGTGGTCGCCTTACACAGCAAATTCGTCATAGGTTCAGCAATCATGGAAAATTAGAACAAAATTTTCGATAATAACCAGACATAGTAGTGGTGTTTCTTACAATAACAAACTTCAGAAATAGGATGGATACAAAAGTATGAATTTGGCACATATTAAAACCTTCACAAAAGTTTAGTCATTTGGACCTGTTGGGCACGTTGTAGACTCAACTTTGTCTTCAATGATAGCAATTCCGTTATGTTCAATTGTTAGTGTTAACAACTATAATGAATTAGATGGAGACACATTTGTATGCCCAAGGCCAAGTAGATATGATCGCGATTGAGTAATTTTCCTAGGTATAATATTTTTCTCGCTCTCTTTTTCTTTCTGTCTGTCTGTCT